>JASXSY010000070.1:0-159920 GCA_034509805.1 Sipha maydis | reverse complement strand
GAATATGTACCTAACGCAATTTCGAATATTACGTTAAACGGATAAAATATTAACAATTACTGACTTATAGGCGGCACTGTCTGTCTATAACGCGTTCGACGGACGTGTTTTTTTTTTGTTGGGTTTTCTAACTCTCGGTAGTGCGCGAGAAAATGAAAACAGAAAAAACGTGAGAAAAAAAACTGAAAAAACCCAAAAAAAAAAAAAACCACGGACGACAAACGCACGCGGAACGACCGTGTACGATTGACCGGTGCGTATGACTATATGAAGGTGGCGCGCGGTGTCGTCTCGTTCAGTCGGCTACCGCCGCCGACGCCGCTGCCGTCGTTGCGCGGACGGGCAGGAGACGGGTCGACTGGGAACCGGAGGGGCAGCGCACAGGTACTGGTGGGGCCGTCCGAGGGGGCATGACGGGCGGCGGCACCAATCGGAACACGCCCCACGCGAGTATGCGCGTCCGTCTCGTGCGCGCCAAGCGCTGTTCGCGGGCATTTCCATCCGAGTCGACGGTGGCGATTTTCCGCTCTCCACCGACTTTTTCCCTCAAGATCTGTGCGTGTGGACGTTACGACGTGTACGTGGGTGTGCGGCGGATTTGCAAAACTTCAACCCGCCCCTCGCCTATCTAACTCGCGCTCGTATAGAGCTTTTTATAAGGATTTTTATTCCTTTTTTTAAGGACACGCCTTATTCTCGAAATTCGACTTCCGTTTGGCTACGAGGCTTTTTAACGTTTTCTCCTTTACACACACCCTGCATTTATTATATTTTTATGTATAATAACGCGTGTATGCGCAGCGCTCGCCTATTAATATGACCCGGTTCTTGATAAAAAAAAAAAATCATACGAAATTATATATATTGTAGGTATATTCTATAGCATAGGTTTACTTATACTTACATTATTGTACACATCCACGCGTTTCTCAGTACATACAGCATAGTGTGTTTTGACACTTAAATTTACGATTTGCGGTATCGCAGTTTTTATATTCTACCCACTCGCTGTATTTTTATATTTGTGTGTCGAATATTACACATTAATATTTGAAAAAAACATTACAATATAAAATGTTGTATCATTCAAACGTAATTATCTGAAATTTAAAATTTACAAAAATTTTAAATTGTTAATGATCCTAACATTCAAACATAACGTACAATTTGTATACGAGTATACAGTGTTCTTAATTATAATTTAAATTTAAATTTAAATCGTATAGTATAATGTTATACAGTAAGTTAAGTAAAACAAATTTATTTATATAGCATTTTAAGTAATCAAACGTTTTTGAGTTGAGGAACAAAAGTAACTATAACTGATTCATCTATGTACGTATGCTTCATAAATACATATTATACTCCTAAATCAATAATAATTTCACGACTCATAATTGTTTTTCTTATTTTAAACATTACATTAAGATTAACAAGATTATACACATTTTACGTTGGTACTCGAAAACTTGTACGAATATTTGTCTTTATGTGGCTTAATGTAGAAAAAAAATAACACATGAACCAGTACAAAAGACTAATACGTAAACATATTTCAATGTTTAATAATGTATGTTCCAGCGAGGTAATCGGTTTTATAACAGGACTGTATACATTCGAAACGACGAAAATGATTAAATGAGATCGACAAGAATGTGGTGGTGGGCTTTATAAACTATTATATTAAAAACAAATGGTTAGAAATCCTTTTCCCGGAATTCCCAAAGCGTAGCCCGGAAAATTGTTCTAAAACGCCGATGCGGCGGCGGCGGCGTCGTCTTTCCGTTGCACACGCTGTTACACACACAAGACACACGTGTTATACGATCGTATACAATGCGGATGGGAGCAGCCGCATACGAACACACATAATAACGTACTCGCACACACATAAAAACAATTCGGTAAACGATCGTCGAGCACTTGTGTGCAACTTACGTAAAAGTTTCGAGACTTATATATACTTAGATCCATATATTATATATATATATATATATATATATATATATATATATGAAACTCGCGAGTTCAAGACGGTTTCTAAAACACGTACACGCGTATATACAGCAAGGATGTAGGTAAAATTTATTTTTAAGGGGAAGGTGTTATATAAATTTAGATTATATTTTTTTTATTAATACCCAGTTATTATTAGTTGAAATTTCAGTAATAGGAGGAGGAGGTTGAACTATTAAAACCCCCCTTATCTACATCACTAATGTACAGACTATGTGTAGGTTAAATAAACACCATTGATTTGTGTAATATTGTCGCTTGACTCTTCAATTGCCACTCCAATAAAATTTTCTAATACTCTGTATATCAAAAATCCACTTCTGTGCTAATGAACGTTTTACACGCATTGTGTAATATTTCTTGTTTTTGACGGGTTTTAAACGTACTACGGTTATTCGTTTTTATTTGTGGAGAGTTGCTGTAGTCTTACTAATACGAAGATTCTATTCTCGGTGCATATATAAGCTCATCCAGCTTAGCTTTTTGTGATAGTATTTACGTAGTGAGTAGATTTTACGGAAAACTTTATTTCTTATTCGGTAACTAATCCAATAGCAGAATCCGAAAGAATTCGACAACCTCTCTCCTACATAACATAACTTATTATTTAGTCATCATCGAGAGTTATAAATTGTATAATATAGTGCAAATAGGCTTTAAACAGATGACTTTTTTTATAAAAATTAATTAGTGTGAATATTAATAGTAATTATTGATAAGTAAACATAAATATAACCTATAATAAATGTTGTGTAAGAAGTAAAAATAATTTATTATTATGTAATTGCGTTGTAATCGTTTTCACGAAATTGCAATTGTGCGTAATTTTTATAATTGGGATTTTTCGTGTAGTATGATCCCTGTTGTGGGTACGTCATTCATTTCATTGTAAAAAAAATCTACAAAGAGAAAGTACTTATATATAAAAACATATCGTTCGAGGTGTGTACATATTATGTGTAGGTTCCAAACGACCGTTAAAGTAAATTCTGCGCGCCGCCCCAAATCGTGTACGCTGGCGCAGAACGCAACACGCGATTTACTTTTTATTATTATTACATTGTTGTTCTGCATAATTTCTTGATCTGTAGACCACTCAGTCATTGATCAACTGCGTTTAAAAACGACTAATTGTACGAACTTGATAATTTACTTAATGAACAGTTCTAATATTTTAGATATCCGATCAGTAGGGATTTTTCGAAGATCGTATTTTTAATAGTTAAAACATTTTTGAGCTGGATGTGTTAATTTTTCAACTTTTTGAGTTCTCTTATAAATATTACATATATTACTAATAATATTACATTAATAAGCTGGCCGGCCGGTCAAAGTGTCGTTTCCATTTCACCGTAAGATTTCCCTTGCATTGTTTCATCCCCATCGTTGTTGACCTGAAAGATTGCATATATTACCGCTATCGTATTTATTATAATTAATTATTATTATTAATTTTTCAGCATAGAAAATGTGTTTCACCCACGCGTTCTGCAACAGCAACAACGATTTACAGTTGGCACGAGCATATTATATGCGACGACAGCACCTTATATACTTCAGCGCGCACACATAGTATAATAACATAATATATAACAATAATAATACTAAACCTTCGACTTGCGCAGCCCTTCATCAGGGTCGTCATTGTGTTACGTGTGGGGATCGCACGGCGTTCTAATTGCGCGGACCTTATACCACTGCTCGCACACTTTCACAAAATATAATATATATATATATATATATATATATATATATAATGAATATGATCGAAGCCTACTGCATACGTGTGTGTACAATGGTCATTTCCCGAGACGCGCGCACCTCTGTGTATAAAAATAATAATAATAATATAAGAGTCGTTATGTGTACGATTTTTTTTTTTATTGCTCTCACCTCCCCCGCAGAATAATATATTTTATAAATTTACGTATATATATATATTTATATATATATATATATATGGGGCATGGGCCCACAATAGACGACAACTGGGTCATTTCAACAGATGTTGACGTTATATATATTATGTATATCCTACATTAATGTATATATATATATATATATATAAACCACCTCCGTCGAATGGTCATCTCGAACGAAGAAAGGTGCAGCGCGGGGGAGGTATTGATTTTTCGCATTCACACACACGCTCGCAAACTACCCCATGCCCCGCGCTCTTCTGAACACAATGGGGGCCCGCAGTGTTGACCGGTGCAGCGCGCCGTGCCGAGGGGACACGCGCGCTAGAGTTATATATTATACGTATATATAGGCATTTACGTGTGTTGCATATAGTGAGTACGTTTATATGTATACAACGGATTTTTATTAACGCGTCGGACTTGCACGCGTCAACGGTCTTATCGAAACACGACACATCGTATACATAATACGTAACAATCGTGTTGATACGTTAATTATGGTTATAGTCTATAATAATTTTAAATTTATATTTCTGAATGAATGGGTTGCCGCTATATTATTACTGTACTATATATCTGTTTCCTCCCCCGACCAATATCGCGTATTTAATCAAGGTGGGAACTTATCGCGTCGCTACGACCGTTAAATACATTGCAATTATTGTATAGGTATCATGTTACAGTATACTATTTATGTTTATATATATGATATTCATTATGACATTTATTCACTCGTTGAACCTATTATTGTAATTACCGTTTTTAAACGTAATTTTTTTTCCATATTTTCACTCTTGAATTTTCATCCCCGTCGCTTGGATAGTGTAGGTAGTATAATTATATTACTACGGCGAATGGATTTTGCATGATGACAACGTGATGACGTAATCGGAATGTACTCGATAACAATAAGTTACTGCAACTATTACACTTACGTGTACCAAATTCATTACTAAAACAAACTCTCCAAAATATTGTAACTTCGAATTTATAAATAGCTAAAGCTACATATGTTACAAAATAATATTTAATATTTAATTTTTTCTCCCTTGTATTTGACCATATTTTTATCTTAACTTAAAATTTGATTCAATGGCCTATACGAATATCCGTATAATTGATTTTTATTTTGTAGTATTTTTCAAATGGGAATAAGATTTTTTTCGATAATAAGTAATTTATTATAAAAATAATTTTTTGGCGAAAATCTGAGAGTTTTAAGTTATCTTATTAAAGTTTCACAAACGCACATATATTGTTAATATAGTTATTGTATATATGTTATTTTTATTAATTATTATATTTAGAAATATATAAATATTATTTAATAATAAAGTATATATTATAATATATTTTAATATATTACACTAATACGTATTGGTAATATTGTTTTGTACCAATGTTTTCCTTTATTTCGAAGTTCTACCATTTCGCAAACGTATTACCAAAATTAAATGGCCACACTATAATAAATTAAATTTTTTAACATGAACACGATTTAATTTATGGACAAAATAGATCTCAAATTTACGAAAATATATTCATAAGTAAAATCGATTGTTTCAAAACTATAGTAAATTTAGGCATTATATTATTTGTTATGTTCTATTTTATCCGATTGGTTGGTTTGATATGGAAAAGTAAAACCATTATATATTATATACTATATTACACTGTCGTACACTATTCTTGTTTTCTCTCCTTTTCTCTACAAATGTTTACGGTTATATGTATATATACTTATGGTTGCCGATAAATGTCAACGCGCTGTCGGGTAATACAACCCCGTTGCGAGGAAAAATATTTAGTAAAGGGTCCGGCAGATAGGAAAGAACATTGACGATAGTCGTATTTTTAAAATATACCACACAATATTTTAATACTATATGAAATAATCTAATTATATTAAATGATACACAGCGAATAGGTATAAATTTCCATTAACGTTTTATATGTGGGTACCACATGTTGTTCAGTCCCTCTCAACTTATTAGCCATTTTAATAGTGCTTTACTCTTCGCCTGTTTTTCATTAGTCGATGTATATCATATTTTTCGGGACAAAATAGTTTCGTAACATTAATTACATATAATAATATATCACCTTGTAAAATGTTGAAATATATTATACAGTTTTGGAACATCCCGTCGAGTACAACGGAACACATCGTTTTTTAACATAGTGTGGTGTATTATAACTTAAACGTGTTCGCGTATTTTATATTAACACGGACAAAATTTTACCAACGCCCGCAGACAGAACGCGTAGTTGAGTGTTGCTTTAATCACAGGGCAATTTGGCCTTCGAATAAAGTACTTCACGCATCACCTGCGGGACGCAAAAAGGTACCCATACCTAAAATGATAGGCAAAATCCGTTTCCTTTCGATTCTCTCACTCCCCCCTACCCAATTCGTTGCCGTTTATAATCATTCAATTTGTCGATCATCGCGGGATAAGCACAAAACTACAACGTAACATCGAATACCTGAGGTTTTATTTTTTTCATTATTACTTTGTTCAAATATAATTACATTCCGGTTCCTTGCGTGGGAGTTTAGTACCTGTTCTCTTGTCGTCCATATTTTGCATGGATACCATGTAGGTATACAAAAAAAGTATATGTACCCAAAAACTATATGTATGAAAAGAGTTTCGACCGGATTTTGATTAATAAAAAATAAAAAAAATCGCTCCCCAATCGAAATTGACCTAGATTCCTTCTATACATAATCTTGTAATTATTCTCGCAGTATTCGTAAAAATTCGCACCCATCTGTTAAAAAAACACCCCAATAACGGAATAAAAAGAGATTGTGGCGTACATATTTTTTCCCATGAATATCCACCTTTATGTAAGTTTTTTTTTCAACAAAAAACCGAAGGGGATTCATTTTTTTTTTTTTAGTGTGAGACCAAGATTTTTAGGTCAACGGTTGCTGGGGATTTTTACTGTTTTTTAGAAAACGATACATAATACGTTGTAGTGACAACCCTCTTTGGTTTGCCTAACGTCTCCGGGGTGTATTGTGTCGATATTTTTTTTTGGTTTCACGGAAAAAAAATACTTACAAAATGTGTGTTTTATATGTGTATTGAAATTTATAAATAAATACCAATAAATCGGAAAGGGTTTGCCTAAAACCAGGAAATATTAAAATACGTGTACACAACGATCTGATCAAAGTATATTTTTGTTCGAAGGACCGCTCGTTGATTTTAAGTGTAACCGTAAACAAATCTTTCCTGATTACTTTTATTTATTTATATATTTTATTTTATTTTATTTTTTTTTGCTAGGGAACCGTTGTCGCTGTACAAATTTACTTCAACGAAATGTCACACGTAACAATATTGAATACGTTACTTTATTGAATCCTTCAAAATAACTGAACACAATGTTATTAACTAGGAAAAATAAGAAATATATGAAAATATCAAAATGTATATATTCTTAACAAGAGTTGTGACTTAATTATGGATTAAATTAATTTATATTTTATTTATTTGACAATTTTAACAAGCATTAAAAAATATTGCAATAAATTGTCTGAAACAAAGATCACAAATAACAATCATATAGTATTATTATATATGAATTTATTATGTAAGAATATAAGGCTATACATATTATGAGTCTTAATATTCAGTATATTAGTATTACTACTTCAGTTCTAATATTAATATTTCATTATATATTTCATTCAAAAATCTTATGCATCAATAATTTTATAAAGTTTTTAAAAATTAAAAATGTTCATGTACCAAGAATCTAATATCTGTGTTTAAATAATAAGTTGTTAATTTTTAATAAAAACTTTCTACCCATTGGTATTTGGTCGGATAAAATATAAATTTTAAGATTTATATTTAAAAAAAATTGTATTAAAATAATTCCCAGATGCAACAGAGGGAGGTAACAGATGTGCATTGTGCATATCCGTAAAAAACGCTCTATCACGACGTCATTTTTACTGGCAGGCTTATGTTTCTCTCGACGACGGTGATTTGAATACGCATAATATATATTTCGTTTCACGTATCACAATAGGAGGCGTATGTTTCACGGGTAAAAAGACATTGAACGACGGACCATTAATAACGCGAAACTGAGACCCGCTGGGGTAGTGGTATATGTATATGTTGAGAAAAAGAAGAGAAAAAAAATTCAGTGTTTTCTGATCCCTGCAGTGTGGCGGCAGCAGCGGCATTTGCTCCGAGTGAATTTACATAATAAAACGACTGTATCAAAAGAATTTCGCATATCTATACGGCTATGCATGTATATCTTGTTAGCTCCAGTCAATCGAAAACCCTATGTATATATATAAAAAAATGATTTCAGCGCATTACATCGCATATGTTAAATTTACTTGTATGCATGGGGTGCCGCGCATATGAAAGTTTAATGTCGAATCAACAGGTGAAGGAGGTATTTTGTTTACCGTATAATGTATGCGTCACTACGTATACGCAAATCGGAATAAAGGGGTGTGCCATTTTTTAACCCACGCTAAAAACTATCCTTTTGAATACATATTATATTATACGTATGTTTATATGCAGAATGGCTTTATACATACCAAAATGGCGATGCATCGTGATGTAGCCATATAAAAGGGTTACACTAAAGATATGCATGGACGATAAATCTTTAATGCTATCTTATAAGTACTTTAAATACAACCGATTGCAATTGTAAAAGTGAATTTCGTTTATAGCAGTCCAATACTTCACTGATTAATTCAATGAGTTAATTCTAAGTATTGGTATGCGTACGCTTTAATTTATCCTTTTGTTGTTTTAGTTGACCTTACTAGTTACCTATATGCACTATGGATAAATCGGTCATAACTTGAATAGTTATACATAATAGTTATACATAATATACATAGTTATTATAAAAATTTTAAATTTGTAAACGTACAGTGGATATTTTACAGCTAAATTTTATGAATATTAAATACGTCAGATTAATTATTTGAAAATGATCAATTACTTGTGAAATACTACTCGTATTTAAGTACTTCTTGATACTTGATCAATGTAAAACATTTATAAATATATCTAATTGTATTGAACGCCAAGTATCATGTAAAACAAGTAATATATAAAATGTGAGTATTTTTTATTCTCAGAAATGAAATTGTTTTATTAGTTAATTTTATTATATTATACAACGTTATTTAACTTATGACTTCTAAAATAAAAAATACACGATCTATTTTAATACTTGTTTTACGTATAAAATGCATAGAATTTTTTAAAAAAATATATATTTACAATGATTATTAATTATGCTGTTTTCATTGTTAACCGTTTGATATTTTATCATTGTAATCTATCATTCACGATTTTATAATATAATTTATTAGCATAACTTATGTTTTTAAAACGAAAGTATGCGAGAACAATATAAATAAATTGAACCAAAATATTTTTAGTTGCACTAGTTCCTTACAGTATACATGTAAGCTTTTGTCCTATACTTTTTAGTTTCTTCTGTGTGTCTAAAACGCTAAAGCTGACTACTGACATATTCATATGTTTATCTTACGAAAGCGATTTAGTCAACCTCGAGCTTATTTAAATATAACTTCTTGGCCTCTAACCGTGTGAGAATGTATACTAAGTAGTTTTATAGCAGTAACAACGTTGTGTATTGATACAGATAATTAGTCACCCGAGCCGGATCACGATATTCTTCACAATTACACGTGTGGACTGGGAATTGTCTTGAACCCGATTTTTCGCCATCCTCTTTATTTTCCATAATACAATTGACACGTCCATGATTGAATAAAAAAAATTATAATAATAAATAAAACTAAATATATAACAAAACATGGTTTGATTAATGTATTAGATAACGGTGTTTTAGTATAGTTGATCATGAAATGCTTCTTTCATTAATTTAGACTGATTATAAATATCTGTCAATAATAATAAATTATGGACAAGAATAAAATCAAGTACAGAATGATGATCGTTTGTTTATGGTTTGTGAAAATATACAAAGCCGTTTTAACAAAACAAAATCAAATTTCGCTATCTCGCAATAGACTACAACTATGTAAAGTAACAGTACAGATTTATCATATATATCAAAGTTAAGCATAATAGTATTATTCGTATTAGTTTTGAATAAAATATGTAAATTGTTCGTTGATGCATCAACCATGGTTTTGCAATAGTGTATAATATATTCAATAGGAAATTCAATGAAGGCATTAAATAAAGGTATCAGTAGTGGGATTTTAAATTTTTTTCAGGGGAAAGGATTATAATAATTATAATTTACTCTAGATATATTTTTGTATAATACTATATAAAAATAATAATATAACAGCATATATGTAACACATAAATTATGATGAAACGTTAATGAAGGAAGACATTTTTGAGAGGAAGAATTATGACCTCTTAACCCCTCCTCGTATGTGCCACTGATTGACACCAATAAATGAAAGTTGAAGTCTTTTTCTTCTGTATTATACTATTGTTAACTAAATGTTAAAGTTTGAAATTTCTTATTTAATTTTAAAATTATGGTCTTTAAATAATTTATTTTAAGTCAAAATGTAAATAAAATTTAATTATATGAAAAAATAAAAAAAACCGTGATTTTTAAATGTGCTAACAGCAAATAAAGTAATATTTTTCTATGGAAGCTTTTTCAATTTTATTTTGTACTTGCATATATTTTTATGATATACTATTATTACATCGGTTGATCTGGTGATTATTAAATTATATTTGAACATATGTATAGAGGATCAAAAAAAAAACTATTTTTTTTAATATAACAATAGTTATAAATCTAGGTATCTAATTATTAAATCTATTTTTTTTTTTTGTATATAAAAGATTCATGATAGTCATAACCAGGGCTAGGATTTGTATGCAATAAAAAATTGTAAAATATGCATTTTATTTACCAAAATATGCAAAAATATGCATTTTAATTTTTATAAGATAAACACAAAAATATAGTTACAAAAAAAATATTTATCTATTGAAATACAGGTTGGCTGTTTGTCTTAAAAATAAAATAAACAGCCTACCTGTATTTCAATAGATAAATATTTTTTTTGTAACTATATTTTTGTGTTTATCTTATAAAAATTAAAATGCATATTTTTGCATATTTTGGTAAATAAATTTTATTAATTTTTAAATTATTTTATCTTAAAAATAAAACAAAATAATTTAAAAATTAATAAAATTTATAATTCGCATTCACTGCGTGTGTTACATACTACAACCACATATTTTTTAAATTTTCAAAAATGAATGATCGGCGATTGGATCGTATTATGGTTTTGTATTGACTGAAGCTCCGTTCAACGTCACATGATGTAGTTGGCGCGTATTTAAGTAAAGACAAACTTTTATTAACTGTGTTTATCTTTTTCCGTCAAACTATTTAATCTTTAATCGCATACTTACGTACCATAGGATTGTATTTATAAAAATAAAATTAGTGTTTGACTAAAAAAACCAAGTTTTATACTTTAATCAGCAGAGCTAGAATTAAATACGAAATATTAATTACAAAATATACTATAAAACATGCATTTTTCGCATTTTTATAATTGAAATATGCAATAATATTAATTTTATTCGATTTATGCATTAATATGCATTTTACCCAAAATATGCAAAAACATGCAAAATAAAAACACCACCATTTACCTCATCATGAGGTGATTCGTGGACATTACTGACAAAATCAATAATCACAAATCACAAAAAAAACATGCTGTTGCATACAAATCCTAGCCCTGGTCATAACTCACCTATTGTATTTTTCAAGTATTTGTTCAAATAGTTTTGTCCAACATGCAATTATTAGGTCTGATTATTTTATCATTGCAACATTTTTGTTGATTCCGTGATCAAAAAAATATTTTAATTTTACCCAATATCGCTAAATACAGACTATTATTAATGATACAGGATTCTGAAATAAAATGCAGTATAATGATAAAAATATACTAATACTTTTATAAACTATAATCTTACGCAGTTAACTAATTCTTTTTATTAAAATAGCAATCATACAAAATTGATAAAATATAAAATTTTAATTAGTCATTACATATATTGTTTGTAGTACGTCACTATTATATTTATGAAAATACAGAGAGAATAACTGTAACGGAAATCATAACTGTGTATAACAAATGATTAAAAATTAAATTTATACTATCCACTTATACATTTAATTTTTTAACATAATAAATGCACTTTATACCAATAGTATATTAATTACCATTAATTATGTGCTTTATATAATAACCATAGAAACAATATTTGAAACAATTTCTATATTAAGCTTAAATAAATTAAAAATTAGTGCCCCAAATACCCTCCGTGGTCATTGGTTTTATTTTTTCGCTTATTGTATATATAAAAAAAAAAAAATTAATTTAATTCAAATGTACTTCATTATTTTGCTATACCTTTGGCAACTACTCATTTCACCAACTTCTAGTTACAGCACTGTTCAAAATGAATATGAATTTATCACATAAACTATTACTTGTATTAATCATTATTGTTATTAACCTCATTTAAAATAATTAATATTTGATTTCTTGGTAACATATATTTTAAATGATATGTTTGTATTGGGTCCACATGTTTAAATACTATTACTTAAGTATTAATATTAATGAGTTCATTGATAGTATTATTATTTATTTTAAATACATTGAATAAACTAATATTACTTTGCACTTTTTTGTGTTTTCCTCCATTTCATAAAGATAAAACAATACTAATTCTTTTAACGTCTCAATATTTCTGCAATGATAAACAATTATGTAAATTATTTTTAGTAATGTTTTTGGTTTTTAACGTTTCCTGAATCAAAAATAAAAAATAAAAAAATAACTAAATATAAAATTACTGTTTAAGTGAATCCATTATATAGTAAATTACACTTAATGTAGACTATTCTTTTTTGCATATGTAATGCGGACACGCTCCTAAAATCGAAATAAATAATAAAAAAAATAATAAAATGTTTTCCAAAAAAAGAGTATTTAATTTTAAAGTTTAAACGTATATCTTTTAAATATGCATTATATAATTTTTAGATAATATAAGATAATTATGGTTAATTAGGTAAGATCAGATTAGTTTTTACATCTTAGATATGGAAGATGTACAATATAAGATTATATTGCGTTTTCGAAATTTATTACAAGTGTACGTGATGTCAACGATATATGAGCATGATTGATACATTATCTTATTACGCGTACGTAAATTAAAGAATAATTTGAGTAATTAAATCCGATTTCGTCTTCAAAAACCTACAATCTTAAGCTTGAATATTATAAAAACTGTCTATGTTAACTGAACCGAGTGCCCACATAACGTATTTTTTTTTTTTTAATCTGGTGTACAAACACTAAGATCGACACTAATTTTGTTCATACTAACCGCTTACCTAAATTAACCCAAGGTATTCACATTAAACGGAATCTACTCCATTTGATTATTCAATGTTAATATTCAATAAGCTATATCAAAATTATATTAAAGTCTGTATTCAAATAATTTTATTCGTAGATTTTTACATCGCATTAAAATAACTGTTATAGTATGTCCAAACTAATATACACTTTATAGAACATTACTGAGTTACTATTAATATTAAAGAGAGAATATTAAAGGATTATTAAACATTTATTGAAAAACAATTATTCAATTAACAGACAAAAACGAGATTACTTTTAACATATGATATGCTGAATTGTATAAAATAACGTTTTACGTTAATGTGTATTGTGGGTCGTTAAAGAGCAATAAAAATAATTTACAATTATTTTTAGTTTTAAGTTTTTTTAACGATAGTGTAGTTAATTTTAAAACACATAACTGAGTATTTTAAGTACATTTTCGAATTTTAAATAAATATGTACTTAGAAGATAATTGAAAATGAACAAAAATAGTATGACGACACTTATCAGTGATTCAGTCAATATAATCAATATTGTACATTTAAAAACTAATATTATAACATATTGATATTTTAAAAATAATTTGATTTTAGGAATTCGCTGATTTTAAAACAAAATAATTAAAAAACAAACTAACCTGTGACACGAACTATTTAAATTTTAGCCTTGAAACAATTTTAAATGTGTACTGTGGGGATTTACTATACATCTATCTCGTGTTAAAATATATTAAAACTAAATATAGTTTAGAGTCAGTGATTATATGATTCATCCCTCTTATTCTGCTATCGTTTGTAGGATCTTCCTGGCCGACCGGTTCTATACGCTATTTATGAGTAACGAAATCTCCCCATAACATCGGCCAACCACTCGATTATATTGTAAGAGTTCACATTTTTCAAAGAAATAATAACAAATTCAAGATAAATGTAAAATATATATACATAAGACTCGTGTTTATAATTTCACTTCACCCTCCGTGGTAAATTAGCGTCGTAAAAAAAATTGTAATAACCTCATTGGTTTGTTTGATTAGAGGTCTGCAAAAATCTTAAATATATGCAGCCTCTGGACGAAAGATAACACGGTATACACTTCTTAACATCGTACATAATAATACCCATTTACGCATTTCTAACTCCTATATGAGTATGTATATTCTATAAAAGCGTTTCTCAACCTATGATTCCAATTTTGGCTCGAGAATAATTTTGAATCGATGGTTAAAAAACTAAAAAACCTGCTAAATATTTTTATTTTAGACCGTATACGTATAAGTAGTTGCATAAAACATTAAAATGTTTTTCATGAAATATTTTTTCTTGTCAAAAAAGTTTAAATTTAGCATTTTTTTTTTTTAATTTTAGCTCTCTTTTAAAGCTACTTTTTCGTTGTACATTTTCGGAAACGTTTACTTTTGATAAGTAATTGACGAGAAATAATTCAGCATTTTTCTATGTATCAATTATCAGTAATGTTAGATCCACTAATTACCGAACTACCTGTTACTCGTGTCCTGTTATAGAAATAAAAAAAAATAAGGATGTGAGGTCATCCACAAAGAACATTATTTTCAAAAAGGTCGCATGAAAAATTGGTTAAATATCTTTGGTCGCTTACACACAAAGGTTAAGAATCGTTGTTTTGTAATATTATAAAATGTAACCAATGCACCCGCACGCGTATAAGCAGTACATATTTATATTCACGCTCGAGCATAATATCATACACAAAGCGCAATAATATAATCATATACACAAAGATCAAAAACACTGAATAGGAAAGCGTGTGCGTAAAAAATGTTAATATTCATCGTGATAAACGGTATATGCATAAAATAATATATAGCATATCCGCGACGGTCTTAATGGTGCACATACGTTATATGGTCACCCATCTATACATATATAAATATATATGACGGTGTATATGTGTGTGTGTGTGTTGAGAGATGTGTACGCCACGGTGCACAATGGCTTTGTGCGGTGATTTCAGCAACCAGTCTCCCCCTAGCGCGTATTGTTTGGCGCCCGCGCTCGCGAAGAATATTATACATACAAACGGTATATATGCCTGTGTGTAAATACGTATATATATATATACCTAGATGTAGCACAAAAAATATATATATATATATTTATAAAGTGTCGGCGGCAGAGTTTTAAATTTATTGTCATATTTATTGCCGCCGCCGCCACTCGCGTACACTGCCTCCACGTATACATCTTCCATACGATGTATGATAATATACAATAATATTATTATAACAGCTATACACATCGGGTGCGCGATGTACCGACGATGACCGCGACCACGGTTATTACGGTCACGCGCGTTGTATGCAAATATATTTCACGCGCATACACACACACACACACACATACATCGTAATGTATAGGGGCAGGTATTCGGACGGCTTAGTCGAGATCCAAATCGTTTTCTGCATGCAGTTATTAGAATATATACCAATGCGTTTTTTCTGCGCTCTCGATTTCCACAACAATAATAAATATTATTGTTTAACGCTTTTGCTGCGTGTACGCGTGTTATTATTGTCCGGGATAGGTGATCATATTTTATTCGACGAATATCGCGAAAAAGCATCGCGGAAACAATCAAATCGACCAGTCACTCTTGTTTTTAGACCCTTTTCACTATCATTATTAATATTATTATTATATTTTTAGTTTTTTGTTCCTCGTTTGACGTCTGCCATTCTACGTCATTATATTATTATTCTCCTGGGCGGATTTTCGAACAATCATTTAGGGTTTCATGTTATACAGGCAAAATACGGCGAAATGTTGGTAATTAACAGGAATCAGCTCCCTCTGGAACACCCGGTGAGCACACGTTTGGAGACGAGTGGTTACCAAACAAAAAAAAAAAATTAAAAAAAATAAACAAAACTAGGTATATGTGCTTATTTATAATAATGTCGCGAATAATACAGCAACAGTTTGTATATGTCATTCGCAGAAAACCGTTCGTTTTTATCTTCACACTATAGGTACTTTTGTTGGTACCTACGTCCATTTTTCTAGAATTTATTATGCATCACAACAATAGCCACAAACATATATACGTTGAAATATGCTATTTCAGTAGTAACCTAATCTATTGTTTATAATGTGAAAAGTGAAAAAGGTACCAATTTATTTGAAATAGTTGTCCATAAAAACAGTTTTATTACTTTACCGTCTTCGTCAGGTAGACTATGATGGTGATACAGGTATACCTTTTGTGAAATACTTTTGCGAAGATAGTGTCTCGACGATACAGCTAAAACAAATGATTTTTTTCAAAGAATATATTTACACTTTAATTCCTTTGTATTCTTGTTTTGATTTACACGTATTTCTTATTTTTCACAATCCTGTTATATGCAGGTATACACAAACAATTTGGTAATAATATATATTGTTAAAATCATTTTTGAAGGCATTTAATTGTTCTTAAATTATTTTGTATTAATAAATAAATTATGAAATTACAATAATTTTAATTAAGAATTATTCATAATTAAAATAATTATTGTCAGTTGAATTTTCAACTGTTGGATCTTAACCATACATGGTCGATATATTAATTATTATTCGAAAACATGTAATTTTATTTGATTGATATGCATTTCTAGCTGCATTTTTATATGATCAAAAATATTGAATTTCTATTAGGATTTCTATCGTTCCTATATTATTATACGTGTAATAGGTATGGAAATATTGTTGATTACTATTTGAAATGTGTACGACCATATTATAGTGATTTATGTGTTAAAAAATTAAATATTTACTACAGTAATATAGTTATTTAGTACTTGAGGTTACAAGTTCATTAAAATATTTGATCCACACCAATATGTGCGGGTAACTATTTCAACACATAAACACTACAATTAGGTAATTTCTTGTACTATATTTTATCATTAAGTTTGTGTATAAAAAAAAGGGCGTATGACATATCCTATTACGCCCTTCGAATATCCGACTACTCGTTATTATTATATATCATAGGACATATTTTTTGTTATTAACAACATTTAATCGAGTTAATTTTTTTATTGACGTTGATATAAATTAGACCACCGGGAGAAAAAATAAAGATAAATAATAAAGATATACATTCCTTGATAATCAATTATTATTGTCAGTGCACAAATTATTATTCTGTTGATCTTTTTAGTCTGTTTTTCATTTTTTTTTCGGTTTTGTTTGGTTAACCAAATTTATAGTAATGAGTAGGTATTTAGTTTTTATAGTTTCTCGGAAAAAACCACAAAACATGTAGGTAGGTTAAACCCTGGTAGGTTTTATCATCATCTTTTTCGCAAATACATATTATATTAAATTATTTTGCTGCAGGTTTTGGTACTGCGAGTACACATACACAGCAACAATAATAATAATAATAATAATAACAATAATGATAATATTATATTATTATTGTGCGGACATAATTATGGGGGTGTGTGAGCGCACGCGTGTATATTATATTCTTTACCTGCATATTGCTCGTCGAGACTTGTGTATTACCTGTGGCAACTGTCAATATTTAAAATGGATATTTCGTACCAAAAGTCTGGCGCCTCTTGTTTGGCATTCTGCGGCAACAGTTGGCCGCCGACAAAAAAAAAAGAAAGGAATAATAATAATAATAAAAAAAAGAATAAATATAATGCGGAGAGACAAGAAACCGCACAGACACCGAAACGGCGCCGGTGGATTTTTAATTTGGGCTCTGCTCGTCCTTTTTACCCTATTCCTGTTATTTAATTTTTCCAATTTTTGCACAATACACACACACACACACACACACACACACACACACACACACACACACACACGCGCGCGCGCGCGCGCGCGCACACAAATACACAAACGCAACGCCGAATGATGATTCTGATGCATTTTTAATGGTGTGTATATTTTGATTTATATCCATTGGTTCTCAAAATGATAAAAATGTTAATATCATAGCGATACAATTAAATTTTATTTACTTTCGATAACAATGGTTTAAGAACCTAATCATATTTCGTCTATATATGAAATTAAGAAAATTTGTGAAATATCATAAAACGATTAATTCATATTTTATTAATTATAAGAATATACTGTAATTAATTATAATTAATTTAAAAACATTATATAATATGTATATGTTTTCAATCTTAGCAATTTTGAATATTACTTAATAGCGTATTAAGTTACTTCAGATTTATCATGTAATTTTAAGCGATTTATTAGTAATTACAATATTTATTGAATATATATAGATTCTACCATTATTTTATATTATTTTTACGTGATTGGGAAATAGGAATAGTTAAAATAGTGTGATAACATATTTTAATTTATTGAAACTATATCATACACGCATTCATTTTGGTTCTATATTTTATTCATTTTTTTATGTAGATTAACAGAAATAGGAAGCATGAACTTGAGCACCTATTTATGCATATTGTATACAATTTAGATATTATGTTGATTTAATTAATTCTTACAATAAATATCATAAATGTTTGCCAACATTTTGGATGTATTCATAAAAAAAGGGTTATTAATATTAAAAATTGGCTCTAAAAAACCGTACGGTCTAATAATAATCGTTGGAAACTGAGTATATTAGAATATTTTATTTAGGTATTATTTTTTTTTTACTACTTTATTACCTAAAACGCGGAAATTTCAGAATTACATGCAACGATAATTTGAATTTGGTGTAATACGTTTTGTACTTTTAAGTAGATTATATATTCAATATATTACCATATATTTACTTATCTATCATAATTTGTTCATGAATATACTGTGCTCAATGCCCGTATTCAATTAGTAATGGTCCATTGAATGCGTTTTACTTACTAAATAACTCGTATTAAAATTGTTTATATAATTACCAAATGGATCATTATCAACATCAATTTAGATTTATTGCTTTAGAACAATTATACATTTAAGTATTTCACTATTCTACATAGTTTTCCTTTCACGATAATTTCTGACAGGAATCGCCAATGAAATGTGACCGTTTCTCGAGATTAAAATATAATATTGTGTCTCGTTCTTACCGATCAATATGCAACGAAATAATATAACATTGTGTATTATCATTTATTTTCGACCAACACAGTTTATAATTATGCGATCGCATTACAATAAGTGTTGATGATACCGTTTTACAGGATTTTTCAAAACATCGAAATATTTGGTAGTTGGAAAAACTTACAGACGATTCCTAAAAACGTTGAGGTTATGATAACATATGTGATACCATAATTTCGAAAACTTTGGAAACCGATTGTCCACGTCGAATGAAGTTTGTTCTTACATATAGGGTAACGTGTGTTTTTATAAGTGAAAAATTGCCGCCGCATAGTTTGTTATCCATATCCGTGCCTCAGAAGTGATAAACTGAACGATTTCGAATGCACGTTGATAGGATCTATCGTCCATCGGGAAAATTCAAATACTTAAAGTCATAATAAGATCCTGTGATTATCTCATTAACTAATCGGTTATCGCGTGGGCATCTGCAGTGTGGAGACCACGTTATGTAGAAAAATGTTTTGTTTTCTTTGTGTACGGCGAACAATATTGCGTTTTGTTTTATTGCGCGACGTGTTCATCGGGTTGTGCGATGTACCGTTGTAGTTCCCGGGTCAGTGTGGCGTATCCATTCGTATTATTTGTTAGAATACGTTTTTGGTAAAAAATTACGCGATTTCTAAGGTAAAAGCGAGCCAAACGGCGATTAAATTTTACGAATCGCGCATGGTTTAAACGGGATAGAATGCAAATCACATTGCGTGGCAGTGACTTTGTATTCGAACACTGCTCACCATCATCAGCTGATACACAAAAATCAGAGTTCGGTATTGTTTCGTATGCCGGAGCGCGTACGTATACGTTTTATAATTTTCGTACGTACACAATATCATTAACTTCAACGATGATAACAGACGGTATGGTATGTACGTAGGGAAGTTGATTTGTCTTATTATTCTTATTCTCATCCTCTTTCAGACCTCACCAAAACTACACGGGTTTTAAATAATAATAAAGATGATGATCTTATTTCGAGTGGGGCGTGTTTCCACTCACGAACAACCGTGTCCCAATGGGTCGTTTAACGAAAAATTTAAAACGACGGCGACTACAATAGTGTCCTGGTTGGAACCCACCCGCCGTGCAATACCGAGTGTTTCCCTTTTGGATGACCGCCCGTTTATTGTGAACCGTAGCAGTCTGACGCCGACAAGTCGGAGACTTCGACGAGATAAGACGTTACGGCCGTATTCGCCCTTTAAAGAAGAATTTTCCTTTTTTAATGTTTAATGCAACTACTTAAACCTTGCATATAGCGATACACATTGCGATGACGATTTGAAAATATTCAACATTTTGCCGAACAAATGAAAAGTCATAATAATAACTTTCAATATATATATATTTTTTTTTTAGGAAGTTTTTCACGAAACAGCTTGTAGATTTTCAAGCACATGTCCAATACGCGTTCAAACAAAGTATGAACAAGTATATGTACTTTTAACAAGTACATATCATATTTGTAGTGAAGTCAGGTTTAAGTGTTTGTTTCTAATCATTTAATACATTTTTTCATTGCATTCATATTTTTAAATATTAACATATTATAATGTGCAAGTAGGTTTTGCCACTTTGTAGTTAGGTTATTGCGCATTTTTTTTTTTCGCTATAAAACTCAAATAATTACGGGTTGTTGAACTGGAAATATCGATCGATTAATAATATTAATAAAACATATGCATATGGGAGGATACATACGTCCGCAAATAGACAATAATTTTTGATTTCGTCACCATGTATTACTATTCAACCGTAGTGTCGTAGTACGAATGAAGTCATCTGCGCGTGCGCAATTTAAATCGTACACGAGGAAATGGATTTGTATGTATGAGCGGTATTATAATTGCACATTATTTTTACGGCAGCACGTGTATGTATTATAATCGTTTGGAAACATTAAGAGAAACCCGAGGTATTGTAATATCGTACTGCGGCGGTGCATACTGCAGCGTGGCCTATAAATTATATACACGATAGTAACGAGTCTCGTACGTAACACTTTTCCGCGTAACCGATGACTGGGGACATTGAACGTTTGCTGATCAGACGGTTCGTTTGTTCGCCTAGCCGACGGAACACGTGCTGTCCAAGCCCGGGGGTTTCGTGATATGCGATGAGTTTCAATTATCGCTTGCTCAAAACGTTTGAGAACGTTCGAAGCTGATTCAAGACGAACCACAGTTTATGCGAGGCAACGATTGCGGCAATACATACAATTGATTTTGATCTATGGATCGGTACGCTCAAAGAAGTAGTTCACACGACGCGAAACAAATGTGCGAATCTTCTTTGACGCGCGTCCAAAAACCAACTAAGCTTCCGCTCGCCCCGAGGCATCCTCGCTTGACTCGTTTGTTACCCAGAGCGGAACATGTCGAATCTTGACTCGCGAATCTTTCCTCGCGCATCACATTCGCATCGTGTACACCCGGCTTTAGGCGATCGCGCGGACACGCACGGCAGTCCGAGCCGACGACCGCGCGACGTTGACGGCGATTTGTTTCGCAGCTCGGGCCCGGCAAAAGACGGGCATCAACGTCGGGCAGCGCGCGTTCGGTTTGCGCTTGAGACGATTACTCGGGTGGGTGGTCGGCGCGCGTAACCGTCGCGTCATTTCCCTCCGGTGGGTGACGTACGCGTTCACCGGCACCGACAATCTGGTAACCGTTCCGTGCGCGTAAAATATTCTGCGACGGGCACGCACTGGGAGAAACGCTCACACGCAGCCCGGGACTGCTGTTCGCTACCCGTGTGCGTCGGTTCTCGTGCGCACGTTTACGCGCGCGTCCGTCCAAAGCCCCATTGTACGCGAACAACGTCGGTTGTAGAACACAAGTATTAACTCCGGCGGCTACCTGTGCGGAGACGTGCATAACGATGCGGCGTACCGGGAGCTTCACACGTGTGACCCGTGTGCGACAACCGCGGTCGTGCGTAATTATTTCATTACGCGCACGGCTCACGGTTATATATAGTTGTATACAACGAACGACCGTAAGCAACGGTCGTGACGTGTCGATTCGGCGGCGTCTCGCGTAAACGTATGCATGGGGAAAACGCTTAGTTTTTCTATAATTATTTACAATTACACAGATAAAAAAAAAAAAGACACGATACACAAAAAATACTACAGATAAAAAATGCCTACAACGGACAGAGAACGTGTGCGAGAGATAGATAGATAGAGAGAAAGAGAGAAAACCGAACAAAAGTCGACTACTATCGTGACCTCGTTATCTGTTCCGATCACTATCGTCGGGAGCTCATCTACCTTTTTATTATTCCGTCGGTATTATATATATATATATATATATATATATATATATATATTTGCATTTATGCGGGAAAAAGACGAATAAAAAAAAATAACATATTATAATAACAATAATACGCATTACGTGTAAGTATAAACCATTGTACAAGCTTGTATACTATGTAATAGTGCGCGAGCGTATAATAACACGCCAGCCGATGTAATTATACATGGTGCTGCGTCTCGACGTGATTTCTAGAGGGAAACGTTCGTACGGGTGACATTTATCTGTAGCGGGGAAGGTTTTTTTTGCGGAGGAATTCCACAGTTACGTCCCATAAATACACTCAAATGTGAAATATCGATTTTTGACAAAAAAAACCGCCTAAACGTGTACCGTCAAGTAACTGGTAAAAAGCTATCGATTTTCCCCAAATGGGTTTTACGCGCGATTTCCTGTTGTTTTATTAACAATATTATCGTTGTCACCTTATTAATGTAGTTTTTACTATCGTAAAAACGTTTGCGAGTGGTTCAAGTAGACGGTCAATTTTTTTCGGCCCAAACGCGATAAACCATCCACTTCTATAATTTATAAATTTATCCGAACGGCCGCGTGACTTGGACGTGCTACAACAGACACGCAATATACATAATGCAATAAAGAATCGCATTATTATTTCATCCAAAAACGTACACACACATACACATATATATATAGCATGTTCAACATGTATAAACGTTGAATACAACGTGTGTTCGAGTAATAATATATGACTTTTATGGTTTAAATGCACGTGTGACCAAAAGCGTGACAAATCTTTCGATAATAATAACAACTGGCTCGCGATTTCCCGACACGGAAAAAGGGTGCAAACAGTCATAAACCATGATATTCTCGCGATATCCATTTGGTACGTATAATACTCGGATTAGTCGGATTGCTTCGTTGAAAACACGAAGGTACGGCATGATAACACACCGTCCATGACTGAGCATTATTGATGATTCTATTATACGCGATTAAATGTATTTAAATTGTTTTTTCGGTTAAACTATGCACTCAATGCAACAGTTATTATTTTGATACGTAATTATGAAAGAGTTTTCGTCATTATACTTGTCATTCGTTTTACCACGCAAATATTCCCGGTAGTATCCAATTACAATTAGCTATTATTCAAGTCAATATTATTTGATTTAAATACAATTTTTCCAAGTAATCTGCTTTTTTAGTTTTTAGAAAAAAAAAACCTTATTTATGGTTGGTTTGCGAACAAGATTTTCATT
Source organism: Sipha maydis (assembly GCA_034509805.1). Lineage (NCBI taxonomy): Eukaryota > Metazoa > Arthropoda > Insecta > Hemiptera > Aphididae > Sipha > Sipha maydis. Next base: position 135,853 of record JASXSY010000070.1, on the reverse strand, counting down.
GTTCCCAAAATTAGAATCCATAATATGGTCAAAATGAGTCATTTTTTCTGAAACCGAAATTCGTATTATTACCTTATATTCGTTGTGTATTGCAGATTAGTAAGTATCTAAACGTAATACATTTTAAGTATATATATATAGATACTTGTGTATTTTTCTACTTTTTATTTAAACCTTTCATACACAAACTTTTATTATTCTTAAAACGTACGGCTTCGAATAAGGAACGTATATTAATAATATTTAATAAAAATTCCAAGTAAATATACTCACCTGAAAAAAAAATTTAATAAAATAATAATACTCAATGTGCAATTATTTTAATGACAATAAATAGAATTGTAGTAGAAAATCCATTATACAATTCTGGTATTTCAAAAGCGTTTATAACTCTCCAGGCATAAAACGGAATACGAGTAATTGTTGAGTTATAATAATATACCCGTAATATTCTTAATGTATTTAACTCTTAAGGTTTGAAAAACTATTTCATTGCGCGATATTTATTTTTTTGACAAATTACTATTCTGGTTCAGAAAAATACAACTGTATTGTTTAAAATTTAACTGTTATTAGTTACTAAAATTAATGTTAGCCATAAATTCCGTCAAAATAATATGTATATATTTTATAAAAATTATTTTAATCTCATCAACAATCATGGGTACCACCTAATAGAATACATTCTTTAATTTCTTGATTTAATACAACTAAAATAATTGAACAAACAAAATTTATTTAAGTAAAACAATACGGTTTTTTAAATATTGTTTTCTTTTAAATTACCCAATTATTTCATTTTGTATTATATTAGGATTTTGTATAATATTAGGATAATAATATATTATCCAGCTTAAAACAAAAAGCAGACGCATTAATAAATCATCTTTTAAAGACTCTTCGTATCATGACATCTTTGTAGTCATATTTTTTGTTATGACCCGAGGGATTTGCACTAGACCGAAACGTTCAAATGTAAAAATATCTGATTGTTCAGCTATTTAAACACCAAACGAACACACGTCTGTTTAAGAATAACATACTTGGAGGTTCTAAACATGTTTTGTAAAAAATATTTTTTCTAATTTTAACAAATTTATAATGTTATTATCTAAGTGTCACCAATTACATATTGCTTTGGTAGACTTAACCAACTCTTTTTTATATAAAAAAAACGTACAGAGTCTGGTTGAAAATGTAACGTAGTTATTTCAGTGAAACTTTTAATTAAATTATTGCAATACCAATACGACTAATATAGTATTTTCAGGATACTTTCAGTTTTTAAATACTTAACGTAGACTGGTCAGGATAATATTGAATTATATAGTCATATAATTGTATAACAATATAATATATTTAGTAAGTATTCTTTAAGTTTTTAAAATTGTTTGGAACTGCACATTTCGATGCATACATCATGTATAGGTTAAAAATGATAAATTACTTTAAAAAAATATGTATTGATGAAAACAAGTAACATGTAATTTGTTTACGAATTTTAGTTAAGTACATAGCATATATGTATTTTATGCCCGCACTTTTATGATTATTCTACATACATATTGGGTGATAAATATTGGTACGTTTCTTCACAATCCAAAAATATTTTCTGCCTTATTTAGAGTTCAGATTGAAAATATAATTACTTGAGTATATTTAAATACGATAAACATGTATTCAATATTCTCGTTACTCGATTATTATGTAGTATACACATTTATTACTACAGTAGTACAAGTCTGCACCTATCATTATAGTGATTGCAACGATAGGGTATCCATCATTTTTTATGCATCATTACTTTATTATAGATAATGTTTTCGATAATTTTAAAAACTAAAGAAACTCTGCAAAATCCATTCAGATTCAGCTGTTCTTTAGACCGTTTTTACTGTCTCATCGAATATTTTATTGATTATTATTTCATTGGGTCAAAACCCAGATATAATAATTATCACTCTTAATAACTACATATATTATAATATTTTTAAAAAAAACATGCTCAATAAATGCAATTCCCGTGGTTTTATTTCTATAGATTTAACCAATAATGAATTTAATATAAAATCGACAAATGATTTTAAAATTTCGAAATTAAACCTATTTAAAAACTACGAAGCTACTTGCTCATTTGATCAGAAACAAAGCATAAAGAAATAATATTCTTATAAGTCGCATACTAACATAACTATTACTATATGAGTACTTTAACATTAATATGTATTACTGTAGAAACTGGTTGCATATGAATAAAGTTAGCACGTCAATGTTTTTTCCGAGAAAAGTTAATATATTGCTACACGTAGATTTATCACATTGAACTAGGCAAGATTTAGATGTGACTATGACGTTCTCATCGGATCATTGTCATCTCGAAATCGTAAATGTGTTTATAAATATATATTTATACTTATATCTATAGGTGCATTTTGAATACGCTATACATATATACGCATACCCATCATTGTGTACGCGGGTATGACTGCGGGTCTTCATCCATAAACCGTGAATAAGATGAAATGTTATAATTATAATCAAGTATAGCACGGACATTAATCGTATTATAGATAAATCGCCACCATGGAAATATTTCAACCAAATCGACTGATGTCACCGTACATACTTCATATGGGTTTCCAATGATTATTCTGCATCCACCCGAATCATCGGTTCACAGTTCCGTAGCGGCACACGCGTCGTTTCATTGTCGATTTGTCAACCGCCGTTTTTCATGCGAATTCCTGTAGAAAAAAAAAAATATATATATATATATAAAAGCAACGCGCGATTTGTTCATCCGGAGCAAAAGGATTATATTGTGCGGCGCGCCGCGCGCCAATGAGTTGACAGTCCCCCGACAGCTGTTTAGCAGCGGGGTGAAAAAAAAATCCGACGACGTTAAGAAAAGAGAGACGTACGTAGGAGTTTGTCGCGCGCCCGAATGCGAATAATGCATTTATTTTTTATTTTTTATTTTTCTTACCTCTGTCTACAAAGAGACGCGCATTATTATGTAATAATATTTTCATCAGAGCGCGGGGAGACAGATGGTCGGTGTGGTGCTTTAAAAAGGCGTTAAACGACACCGGCGAACGTACAGTAGGTGGGCACTGCACGAGTCTGTATAGATACGTGTACATATTATTATTATATCTTATATACTTCGCGGTGTTCGCTATACCAAAGACTCAACCGCCGCCACTGTCGCAGTGTCCGATCACCACTTATTATAATACTTCGATCAACCTATAAATGTATATTTTTTCTATTATCAGTAAACCCTACAGGGTATAGAATGGGGACATAGTGGCATTATATTACTGTTCGTTTATTATGTGTGTGTATGTTTCAATATCCATCCAAAGATTGGCGACAACGATTGTAAAATGTAAAGAAAAATGTAAAAAAAAAATAACGACCGTGTCTCTTAATTGTCACATATTATTTTTTTACCACATTATATGTACTGCGATACAGTTACGATGTTTGGCGGTAATAATACTTTTAAATAAGTACCTACTCATGCACAAGTTATTATATTTACAGGTAATATAGATATTACCTATTAGGTACGAATCTATTATGACGATTTATTTCGTTATACGAAAAAACTGATAACACAAATTATCATATTATCTATTATGTATTATAATTTATTATAATATATATATATACATTTATAAAGATATAATTTTTTTTGTGACATTATTATGTTGCTATACGACACTGATATCACGTATTTTTTAAAACTGTTCAGTTACTTTAAACAGTAAAACAGTTCAAATTGAAATATAAGTGTACATTTTAATACAAACATTATATATTAGTTTTTTACATTAAGAACAGCCATTTGAATTATTTGATTGTTTAAATTATATTCTATACATTTGTTCTAAACCTAGTTTTGTAATACTTACAATAATATTAATTCAAATGTTGACATTTTATAAAATGAAATAATATACTAATAAAATCCTCTCTTTATTGACTTATTAGTTGTTAGTATATATTTAAAAAAAAACTCATTTACGGCAAAATAAATAAAATAGACAAAATACTACGCAAAACATTTTTTAGGTTTATTTGACTTATAATTCCATATTTTATTTTGGCAAGAAAGACGTACTAACATTAATCATGCACTAGTTTGTGTTATCTTAAAATTATTATTTTAATATGAAATTATAAAATTATTAACATTCATCTAATGATACAATTTTGAAAAGTAATACGAGTAGTAGGTACCTATTTATCTGGTTATTAAACATTTGGTTCACCTGAAACTAGAAATTCTATATTATGAGCGAATGTGTTGATCGTATCACGATAGATATGTTTATGTAGAGTTAAAATAATGTATATTACAATATAGTTTTATGCAAAAGATTAATTTTGGTGAGTTTCAATCGTTAAATCTTAATCGTATTCTGTTATAACGTATTCAATTAAATAAAATATTTCATTTTCGATCATTATACATAATTGTTCATGGTCAATCATGGTCTATTACACGCACACGCTTGGGGATTTTATTATAGTTTGGTTATAGACTCTATTTTTTATCGGCCATCGCATATTTTGAATACTATAATATATTAAAAAATCGTGATAGGTTTTCTTCGAATATTATTCATATTTAACAGAAATTAACATGGGTTATACTAAAATGTTGATGTTAGAGTACAATTAAACATAAACGTGCATACATGCAGATAATATATGTATACATTGCTATTGACTTGCCATCGTAATCATCTTTTAGCTATATCATAAGAAATCATCATCATGCATATGGGTGTAATGGGTCTCAGAAAATATATGTGTGGCGGCCGCACACGATTTAATTTACACCAGGTATACATACAAACCAATATTAATCACGGGAAGGTATACATAATAAGACTCTGTCGGTATAATCAAAGTGCACGACCATATCTTCAATAAAAATATGTTAACTTATGTTATACAATGCTAAAGGTCGGTTGTTGTTTTATATGAATATTATAAGCATAATAAGTATAAAAGTATTTATTTATTTAACTTTTTTTTACATAACTTTTTTAATTGCCTCCTCGGAATACGTATGCACCACAGTTGTAATTTAAAGTGCACTACCTAACCAATTAAGTAGTTTCTAAAATACTAACTATTTACCATTACTAATGTAATATTTGGACGATGACATTTTTCAACAATACGAAAACCGATAAATTATCTCGGGAAAAAAATCATTTAACTCTCATTCATTTTGTTTTGAAAAATATTACCGTATTTTCCTATGATTAACTGTGTGTAAATTAAATTAATAACATTAATTATAATTTAATTTGTATAAGGATTTATTGTCGTTCAACTGATACACTAAATGTGTAAATATTTTTTATAGATTGTGTTTCGTGCTGTTTATGTGATTAGAATATTTTTAAACTAAAAACACACAAAGCTTTACAATTTTTGTTTAATTTCCCACAGGCAAGACGAATTTGATTTCAATATAAAAAAAATTTGAGGATGTTGAGTCAACATTGCTGACATTTCATTATAAATGATTATGCCAACCGTTTCGGTTTTAAAAATGTTATAGATCGTAATGTGCATGTTGTGTAGTGTTATAGAATCTAACTATTTTACTAACTAATCGATCGATGATATAAACTTGTACATAAATCATGAGTTAAAATATTATAGTCATATGGCCATATCCATATGTGTTTGTAATATTGTATTTCAAATCATATATTTAAATGTTAAGCTGAATTCGTCGTAGGTCGAACGGATTGTCTGTACTGCGTGTATTGTACGTCCATCTGTACGTATATATACGCACGTGTGTGTGTGTGTCTCTCTATATGTAGATGTATAGAAGCGTCATTTCCTGCCAAAGAACAACGGTACCCTGGACCGTACGTGTTCGTATGCGTAATATTAAAAAGACACATTAATTTATCCCGTGCGCATAATATTGCAGATATTATATGTTTATAATATTATAAGCATTCGCGTGTTTCAACATATATATTGTCTTTAACTGTATGTTAATTTCCTTTTTTTATTAATATTATTATTATTATTAAGTAGTTATATTATTATTGTCACCGTTGCCTGCCTTATACCTTACCTACATTTTATGCTTCGGACTGCGAATGCATAATTAAACAATGACGTGTGCCGAAATCGAATGACCGCATTATTGTTCTTATATTCAACACATATTATTATTGTACATTTATTTATGAATATCACTGGTACACAATATTGGTGCATAATATAATACACCTAAAAGTATTATACATATATATATATGTAAATAAGTATTGTTACTGAAGAATCCACGTCAGTTTCGTAAATAGGCATATGATGTTTATGAAATATTATAATGTTTCTGTAAATTATTATGAATTATGACACGTATGAAATTGCAGAGTATAATAAATAAAATTAAAAAAAAAATTAGATGAAGGATTGTAATGGATTTTTACCTTTGTATTTATGTTTAATATCTCTAGTTTTTTTTTTTATTAAAAAAATTTACAAAACTGATAATTAAATTGTATATTATCGGATTTATGTGCAAAAAACTATATAACACTTCTATAGTGATTATGTACTACGTTGTTCTTTTATTGAAAATTGTACACAATTTCACTGAAAAATAAAACATTTATGAACAATTGTACCAACATTTAACTTGAAGTTGTCGAATTAAAAACTATATTATATTTTTATAATAATTAAGTACGTGATGTGGAAGAACATTTCCGTATACTTTCATATAATTGAATAGATTTCATTTATTCAGAATCAACTTGAAAATGAGTAAGGTTACGTATCCTAATATATGTATCAGAATTTGTTGAATTAAATGAATATTTATATAAATTAAAAAAGTTACCTATTTTTAAAATGAAATGTCTATAGTTGATCGTTCTGTGAAAAAAAAGTAATAATTATAAGAACTACATTTTTATAGAGTTGAATGCATTGTTTTTTTTGCCAATTGTAGAGCTTATTTATTTGTTTAACAACCATTTGTTAACATGGATCATAATACAATTCATATGCTTTATAAAGCTATCAAGGCTTCAAGGTTTTATAAAAAAAAATCAAAATTTATTATAATTCTAGTTGAAATCAAATACGTTATGAAGCAATGAATGGATTTTGATGCAATCGAGAATGAAGATGTTAAAATATTTGAGGTGAAAAGTTCGATCAACTCACGTAAAACTACATCCAAAGCTGGTATAGTAATTAAAAGAGGACTGGAAACTTGTTACGTTCAAAGGTTGTAAAACAATGATTGTAAAATCCGAGAAGAAGGCAAGAATAAAAAATCACTATACCTAACACAATAATACACGATATTTTTGCCATTAAACCGTGAGACTCCGTAGCACTGTTACAGTTTATAACGGCCATAAAGTTCACGGCTGTGCATAAATTAAATTGGTAGTGAAATCCGACGACTGAGACTAGGAACGCAATACGAAATTAGATGGAAACTCGCAAGAACGAATACACGTGCATAAATTACATCATCATCATCATTATTATTATTATTATTATTATTGTTTATATGAGAGCAAACTGGTTTGGTCACGACTTCTGGACATTAAAAAAAAATTAAAAAAAAAAATAATAAATACTTATATGTTTTACAAGTTATAAAATAATACCTGAATCCTGTACGTGTAATATACGCATATACTATACTATACTTAAAAACCTAAACGAAGTACACTCACACACACCTGTACTAGATATCTATTACATTACATGTGTACGAGTTGATGCATCAAATAATATGAGCTTCATCACTCGCCGATTTTACATGCTAATACCGTGTTAAGAATGATTATTGTGATGTAAAAAGAGACAGTTACTAGTCCGATTAAAATCGGTAACTAACAGTCGCGGTTTTCGGAATAATAACACGATTCTTTGATGGCTGGACAGACGCGTACAAGTAATAAAAGTAATAATATGTAGGGATATTTTTTAAAAAAAAATTTGAGATAACGATAGTCATCCGTCAATATTGTCAAAGATTTATTGACGGGCGCGTAATATAATAGTGCGATCGGTTGAAAATTAAAATAAAATTGGTGTATCCAACACGTGCGGTTAGTTGGTTGCCATTCGTTTGTATAGGTAGCACAAATAGTTCCACTACCGAATGTCCCTTTTACACAGAATATATGTTTTACGTAACATTTGCGACGATAATTATTCTTATTTGACGCAATCAATACAAAATTACACACGCGCGCATATATTTATAATATTTAATTAGCGTCGTTTTTGTTTTTAAATAATATGTGATTGCAACATAATACCATACAATTGTTGTACATCAAACGTATTATAAAATAAATTATTATTTAATGTACGTTTGAGCATATTTATTGATATGCATTCATTTATGATCATCACGGTTGTAAACAACGCTCAATACATATACACAAATAAGATTTTAATGTTTTATTATGCAGATGGATATTTAAAAATAACAATTAAAAATTAATTTTGTTCAAAATTAAATCGATACATTCATTTTTTCGTGGTATTATGATAACACTACGTAAATAAATACGCTAAAGATTTGTAAAATTTATGAATACAATTAGATTAACAATGATTTGGAGGCTTCGAAAACTGACAGTAAACAGAAATTTAAAATATGATAGTCTATATGCTTTATCAATTATTAACATGGTATTTTTAGAATATTGGATGAAATTAATACCTAAGAAAAAGACATTAATATTTTTATTTTTTTAAAAATTCTGTGAAGAGCTGAGAAAAAAAACATACGAAATTGAATAGTAAGAAAACGTATTTTTTGAATAAATACGTATGAATTCAAACTTATAAACATATGAAAGTTGCTTAAGATACATTTTATGTGTTTTAGTATAATCAATGTTTAGTATCGCCAATATTTAACTTAGAATAACGGGTATTCATTATAAAAACAACAAATGGTCGTTATAATTGTAATCCATTGTCCTTTCATCAAATTGTATTATAGTTAACACAATAGAACAGTGTGATAACACACATCTTTATATATATATATAATTTTTGATTAAATGGAAATCGTAGATCGAAATAAAAAATTAAAAACCGTTCGTGTATATTTGTGAAAATATATTATTTGAAAAAATACGTCCGGTGTGCATGCGTGTTGAGTACACAATGAGCTGTGACCTGTATATTCTATGCCAAACGAATAGTTCTGCGTACTCGATTAATTACCTAGTCAAAATACCACCAATCCTTTCTAATCTGATCGGACGGTGTTTAATCGTATACTAACCGACGGTCACGCGCACCACTGCCGGACCAAAGTATGAATATTCATCGCCTCTCGACGGATGACACAAGTATTTTGCATGCATTACCGAAATAATAAATTGAGGAATTGAATGTTCGACGTGCGACGATGTGCCAGCGAAAAACAGCTCCTGGTCGTTTCAGTAATTATTCTTCTTTGCGCGTAAACACACATAATATCCATACGCTTGCGTGTAAAATACGAGTTCGTATACTGTGTACTTATCATTTGCATTGTCATAGTTTTAAATAACATTTAAATGTAGTGTATAGATTTGGTTGGCTCATTTTTTTGCCGATCAGTGTAAAGATATCATATTTTATTGGGTTAATTTAGCCTAATTATGAATAGTTCAGAATTGTATTTAAAGTAAAATTGAGTGATTTAGAGTCAAGTTAGACAGTTGTTCACGTCCTAATATTAAACTTTTGTTCAGTACAAACGTATTTGAAGTAAAAAAAAATTGCATAAATAATTTCTGAAAATGTATCTGTTGCGCGATTACAGTGGCTCATGATTCCGGCCATGTTTGATGAATTTGTGTGTCCAACTCTCGATGAGATTTCTGAACGCTACTTTTTTTACATTTGATGAACTCAGTCAATCTGAGAGAAATCGATACAAATGATCAGAGTTTTATCGTTAATAATTGCCTTAACGGTAATAATTATTCAACTACATCAAGTATTGTGGCCGTGTTGCATGTGAAATCATGTACGGTTGCTATTAGTACTAGAATTAGTATACGGATGACATCATTATAAATATCCCTGAAGTTAGATCTCGGCAAACATATTGTAATAAATAAGTTACGAGTTAAATGGACGCAATCGTATAGTGTAAATATATCCACCGTTATCGACCGTCGAAAAACCAAGACAGTTAGTTACAGCATCCTTGTACATTGTATTTACACGTATTTAGTTTTTGAACAATTTGAAATAATATTTTCCGCGTGTGGAAGTGTAGTGAAAATAATTTACAATAGTAACAGATTTCTGTATATAATAATAATAATAATGATTTTTCTCATTTGGAGACGCGCGTAAACCAACCAAAAATTGTTTATTAAATACGAGAATATTTGTATGCAAACATTGACATATCCTTGCATGCGAGGCGCGCGGCGACGTACAGCCGTCACAGGTTGAAAATAGTTTTCGGTTGGGGAGTACAATCGGCGGACGTTGAAGAGTACAGGGTGGTCCAGGAAATTATGTGACCAGTTATTATAAGTATTCATCGATTCGTGCGATGACATCATTTAGCGTTAAAAACTAATTGAAATTAAAATACATCGTGTTCTTCGTTGAAACTATAAAAATACTTACTAGATTATTATTACTGTACATGAAAGCAGATAAACACATACATATATATATATATACATAGCGAGCTGCAACCGTAAAAAATATAAATATAATACAAATATTTCTCTATGATTTCCTTTGCATAACAAATCGCTTTCTGACGGTGTACATATAAGAAATGTTATCGTGGCTGGTATCATGTGTCAAAACAATATATTAACTATATCATATGCAATGCGAAATAACCGCGTTGTTGTACATAACATGTTGGAGAACATTGCCGTTCCCCAATCTGACTGAAATTGAAATTGTCACGAAAAAAAATATACATATTGGATCAGAAGCGTAGCCATATAGAAAAGTGTCTCGGTATAGTAAGTTAATTAGGCTAGCTAAATAATATTATCTTTAATAATTATTAAAGGGTTCTTTAAATGAAAATTTAAAGTATTCATGTTTTATTGTTTTTTTTTTTTTTTTTTTTTTTTTTTTAATGTGAATAATAATTACGAAAATAATTAACGGATAATTTATAGATTTACGGTATAAACACGAAATCCAGTCTATTATTATTAATAACCAGGGCTCGTAAGTTCATGCACTAAAAAATGCATAAATTAGCATGCATTCATGCACTAAATATTAATAAAATATGCATTAAAATATGCACTAAAAAGTTCGAAAATATGCATTTATATGCCCTAACATTTTTAAATTATGCACTCAAAATATGCATTATGTAAAAAAAAAATCATGAGCAAACTTTAAAATAATAAGAATAAATCCATTCATTTTAAAAGTATTTTATTCGTTTTAATTTTTATACATTTTAATAAATAAAAAATAAAATTAATAGTTGTGCTCGTTTAAAGCTTTGTCATATTCTTTAATTCATCTTTAATTCATCCTTATCCAGCACCTGCAATGAAAATATTTAGAATGAAATATTAGGAATTTCATTTTGAGATAGGTATTTTAGTATAATATTTATAAAAATTATATTTACTTTAGAAATTACACTGTATGATTAGTGTTTTTTTTTATATTTTCCAACTTGAAAGATCGGCGATTGTCTACCAATAAGTTTTTGAGCATGGAAAAGGATCTTTCAACATCCGCTGAAGTAAGGGGTGCATATTGAAAGTACAATAAATCGTTTGCAGTCATATCTTCGGGTAGATCTAAATTTGTAATATTGTCTTCTTTGCCACTTAAAACTTTGGAAATTTTACAAATTATGTTGTATCCGATATTTTTGTCCAAAACATATTTTAATTTTTTTTTAATTTCAATTCCGTGATGTCCTTCTAATTTTGAAAATGTGTCTACGATTTCTTCGACTATTTTAAGTCCATCACTTAATAGAATGCGTTGTTCTTGAAGACGCGTGATCGCTATTGGTAGGCAATCAAAATTTGATTTGATATAAATCAAGTTGGCCTGTAACTGTTGGAGTTTGAATACTTGTTTCGATTTTTTTACAGCTACTGCATCTCTTTCGTCAAATGATTCAACTACACGTTTTATAGTTTCAAAATGTGTGCAGTAGTACGATGCAGCAGTTAACCATGTACCCCAGCGAGTAATAACAGGTGATGGGGGTAATGGTAAACCAGGTGCTTCATCTCTAAATGTTTGTATACGATACGGACATTTTCGAAATACTTGTTTAACGTTGGCCACTAAATCGTCTACATTTCCAAACTGTGATCGAATTTCTTCGGCAACACGATGTAGACCATGTGCCAAACAGGTGAGATGAATCATTTTCGTGTAAAAAGATTGTAAAGTACGAGCTGCCTTTGTCATATACGGTGCGGCGTCAGTTACAAATAACAGGACATCATCGTACTGTATTCCGTCGGGCCATAGTAACAACAACGATTTGCCTAATGCTTTACATATAGTACTATGATTTGCTTTTTCTAGTTCATCAATATTTAATAAAAATATTTCACCTGGGGAATCATGTAAGAGTGTTCCAATTATTGTGCTCACTATATACCTGCCCTCAACATCTGTGGTCTCATCCATCGATATCCATATTTTTTTACCGTTAACTTTTTTTTTAATCTTGTCAACCATATCGATATAACATTTGTCAACATATCCTAATCGTAATGTCGATTCTACAGGGGTATCTTTCATAGTATACTTTTCAAGAAAACTTTTAAATTGTGGATTGGATAATTTGTTTAGTGGTATATTGGCAGCTAGTATCGCTTTACATAAATCTAAGTTATATTCACTTGTTTTTGATAATGAAGGTACGAGCAGCTGTATTTTTTTGTTTTCCTCCTTGCTTTGGAAACGTTGAACACCGCGTACATGCTTATCTGATGTAATGTGTTGAGAAATACTGAAACGTTTTTCACTAGATATTTTTGTTTCGCAAACTTTACAGACCAAAACTTTGTTGTCGGTTGAAAAAAATTCTGCACCAAATTCCGAAACAAAATGTTGCAAGCGGCCTGCATCCGATTTTTTTTCTTTCGGCATTGTAAAATATGAATAAAAAACCTCTAAAACACGAAATCGAACGGACGAACGCAATACTCATCGGCGGCGCAAGAAAACTATACTGTGCAAATGTACAATATTAATATATTATAGATACGGGTGACTAGTGAGAAACGTGTACATGCGTCTACAGGTTTCCTTTCGACGAAAAACAATCGTAGCGATAACATTGTTTCCGCGAACACATAAAATCTATTAGGTAGTCACGCTAGAAAAAAAAAATTAAAACTAACACTATCATTTTGTTAACGGGAAAGTAAATAAAATCAAGAAACTTTTCAAATATTTGTTTAAAAAATATTTATATGAAATAATATGCACTAACGACTGTAAAAAATCAACTATATGCCAAATATGCCTTAACACCCAAAACATGCAAAAACATGCACTATCAAACTTCATATTATTATTACTATTGCTATGAAACGGATTTGTATCTCAGTTAGCATGTTTTCCTGTGTAGCAAAAAAAACATGCAGATGCATGAACTTACGAGCCCTGTTAATAACATATTGCATGTTGCATGAGTTATTATTTTACTTTTGATACTAATTGTAACTGTAATTAGCACGACGTATGATTTGTGAACTTACTGAAAAATACATTAACATTGTTAATTGTTCCAATAAAATATAGATTGGAAAGATCCAAGTGCTCTGGAACCTCGAGGAAATGTTGGACTTTGCCCTGTTATAGTTACACCACTGCATGGGACGTTTAACCAGAGGCGGCTAGTAAGTACCTTTTACTGGGGTACCTGCTCATATAAAAACATTTTTTAGGTATATATTAAAATGTAGCAAGTATATCAATAAATTTATGAACAAATTATAATATAAATCGAGCGAAGAGGAAAAGAACAGTATTTTCGAAGTAGATAGGTGGTTTAAATAACAAGAGTTAGTAATATATTATAACAATATATACATAATAAAGAATAATATGTTTAATATATATATATATTATATTAGTTATAAGCCCTAGTAGGATGTAATCGTTCAAACCGCCTTTGTGTTTAACGCGGTACTTGTTTACTTCGAATTCGTCTATTTTCGCTAGCCATAAATTCTGGACCAAAAAATTAGAGCCGAAATTCGCGATAATGTCTCGCACAATTATTTCGATCGGTTATCAATCCGATACCGACCGGCCACCGTAAATTGTGCACACGACGTGACAACCATTTACGTGTAGTATAGTACAGGGTCGTTTTAATGTGCCGTGGTGTGTTTCAAACCTCGGGCCACATCCCTACCGAATTAGTATCGAGTTAAAAGGGTTGTGCGCTTTCTTTTGTATGGGGGTATCTATAAGTGTGTGGTGCCGATCACTCTACGTGTCGCGTACCACGACGCGGGCACGAGCGACAGATGTTCGACCGAAACGTGTGCGAGTCCGTTCAACCCTTTTTCTCTGCCCCGGTTTTTCTTTTGGCACACGTCGTATATATATGTTACATGTCGTAAACAGGTCTCTTTCTCATGGTTGGGTCTCATTTTCAACCTGCGATAGTGATAGTCGTCACCAAATTACAGACCAGCAATAATCGAACTCTACATGCGTGGGTCAATCACACACACTATTATTATAATCATTATCATTGGAGCTCGGAATTTATAGCACCGAAAACAACTATTTTTATGATTTAAAAAATCTTAAAATAAATATTTTAGCGCTAGAAACTATATTAAGACATGAAAAATAGAAAGAAAAAAAAATAATTAGCTTAACATTTTAAATGTTTTTCCAACTCTTAATAAAAATAAAAAAAGTTTCTACTTAAGAATTATTATCAGTAGAGAAATGAAACGGATATATGAAAGTATTTCTATTGCAATTTTTACAGTTTATTCTACAACGAATTACGTGACATATGAAAAATCGATGAAATTTAATGCATGGAAGTAAAACAATTAGCACCAAAAATTGAGGAATGGAAACAGCGATTTAAATTACAATGTGCAAATGTGTTTAATCTGATAATTTAACAGTATTTTATAAAAATGAACAAATGCTTATAGAACCCGATTCCTAATTATAATCATTATTTTTACTGTTCATATTTATGTATGTATATAAGATGTGCTTATGTAAATTTGTTTCATTATATGTAAAGTGTGCACTATCCCTGAAAGTAAATTAAATGCAATTTAATTCTTCGCGCGTTTCATATGTTCATACCGCGAGATATTGACCACAGCAGATATTTTCTCGGCTCTCAAGTGCTTCATTCCGTCCGTAACAAATATCGTTATAAATGTTTACAATTTGTGCAACGATATAATTCAAATACAATACCTTTATATGTAATATTCTGACGATTTAACATATCGCTGCATGTTGGTATATCATATGCGCGGTTTCTGACTATCAAAAAATAAAAATATCTTAGTTACCAATGACTCATAAATGTACTCGAATTACGTTGCACATTCAATTATCAATTGCGAATTATTGTAATACTACCTAATCTGTTAATATCAACATTACCTAATCACCTAAATATTAACGTTTCCAGAGATTAATAATTGTTATCATAGTTTTTACCACAAATGCAAATGACGCGAGTTAAATGTAAATAATATTTAGTTTGTTAACTGTAGGTAGGTGAGCTAATAATACACTATACTAATAATAATAGAATTCGTAGATAAACATTAAATATCAATAACTGTGTTGAAAGTGTTATCTAAATAATTATGTACGATAGACTTTTAAAATTATTTTTATTATTATTATTATTTTTTCTTTGTTAAAGAAATAATGAATGGTATTATTTTGTCATTTTAGAAATATTTGTTTGGTCGATGTTTTACACCTATAAATTAAATTTAAATTTTTAAATTTTATAAAAATTTTATAATTATTTAAAAAAGTTTGCAATTCGAAGGAAAGCACGTACCTAATTATTTTAGATAACAAGAAAAACTAAAAAACTCACATAAAAAAAAACTGCATTGATCAATTACAAGTTTTCTCGATATATTATATTTATATTATATGGTTTAGAAATTATTTTAAAGTTGTATTAAAATAATATTGTAAAAATTTAATTTAATAATTCTTAAAATGTATTAGATCATTATAAAATATTTTTTTATTTACGGTCAAAAATATAATAGGTAATAATTAAAAAATATTGTTCCTTAATAAATTATTATTATAATTATAATAATTAATAAATAGTAAAATCATTTTGTTGAACTGTTGTTATTTTTTATTATTTAATTTCAACAATAAGCTTATTGATTTCTATTCACGTGTCAAATCAATGTTATTTTTTCTTACTGAAGTGATGAGCGAAACGCCACCTTTTTGAGTCTCATCAACTTATCTTCTTGGGAGTTCTTTTCTGTTAAATATATGTTTAACAAGTACTAACCACTTCTCTTAAACTACTTGAAATACCTGTCTGGCATGTGTTTATTTTGCTTCATTCTTTTCATTTCAGAATTTTGTTATGTGGTCATTCGCAAAAAATTAATTCTATAATATTATTATTAGTATCCATATTCTACATGATGTTTAACAAAATAAGGCAATTGTATTGAATATCTATAACGTACACATATTTTACTAATATTTAATCATTGTTTTTACTTCGAAATTTATATTTATTTACATTATAATACAAATTATCAAATGAAAAACGTGTATAATGTTAATGCATGTGTAGTATTATGGTATGGAATAAAAGGAAAACACTATTAAAGAAAAATTGTATTTAAAATATAAAATGTTTACATACAATTACAATATAAACATTTTATTACATATTTATATACATTTTGTTTTATGTTATTGTCGTACCTACCTAAGCAATAAACATCGCATGGTAATTAAAATAACTACATTCTTAGTACTTTTTCTAGACATGAATTTTATAATTCTAGTTCTCTATACAAACATATCACCATAATATAGTATTATTACAATTCATAATACATTTTGCTTATATCCATTGATTCAAATATTAAAATGTCTAAACGAAAACCAAAACATATTTACAGTATAATTACATACATCCAACTACTTTTTGTGTTTAATTATCATTATTGTTAATGTAATTGATAAAATACACATAGTAACATGTTAAATTTTCAAGTGTAATAAAAAAATTAAGTTATATTTGGTATATTTAATTATCTTCTTCATATTTTAATTAAAATTCCATTGCTGATTTTTGAATCAAAATCATATGGTTATATAAATAATTGTTATTCGCCTGATTGAATAATATATATAATTTATATTATAATATATTTAACATTTGTGTATTATAACTATTATTATTATTATTATTATTTTAATTATTTTCTTCAATCACATTTGTCAAATTTTAGTACTTTGCGTTGAAAAATATTACGCTTTATTTTGAATAAGCTTTATTGAAAACCATTAATGATTAGATATTAATGTATTTTTAAAATAAATAACACATTATACGATTAAAATATTTTAACAATAATGTTCATCTTATTGTAATACAATATACATAATAAATGACGTAATTTAAATAACAATGGAATTAATAAAATATGATAATATCATGAGAAAATAACATGATTGAGTAATTTTCAGTTTTAATATTGTTAGATTTTAATATTAATTACTGAAACAACTCACTTAAGGTTTTTTTGTTTTTAATTAATATTTTTCTTCTGAAATAAATAAACACATCACGTGAATTTTATGTAGATAATAAATGATGAGTAATGAAGTACTACTGTTGGCGCTTATAACAATTAATATGCATATCAATAACAATATATATAATAATAAATTATAAATAATATAATAATATTTTAGTATATTAAATACTTAAATTAATTAATATATATCTTATAAGTATGCAATATTTTTCAGGGAATCTTTTGATGTATAATATATTGTGTGATATGATCTATAAAAATATGCATAGTGAGTGTTAAAATGCATTAAAAGTTGATAGTGCATTGTTGATTATCGCGTAAAGCAGGGATGGACAACTGGGGACCCGCGAGCCTTTTTTATCTGGCCCGTTCAATACAGCATACAATTTTAAAGTTTATCGTCCATACTCTATATTCTATATATGTATAGATTAAAAAAAAAGGTCATTTACAATTTAATGACCTTTTAGATTCTGAACGGAGTGATGGAATCTATTGGTTTTACAATGATGTGTGTTTTTTTTTATTTTTGTGTCTGACGACACCTTTTTTGGCAGTAAAAATGCTTCGATTTGCTTAAGCAGCAACTTTTCTGAGAGAAAGTGAATGTAGATGGTACTTTGGCAAGTTAAAAATCCAACTCATTCAATACTTTTTAAAAAAATCGAAAAAAACGATAAAAAAATTACGAAAAAACGGGAAATTTTACTCAAAATCACGTTTTTACAAATTACATTTTTTACTAACTCAAAAACCAAAAATCGCAACAACTTGAAATATTCACCAAATCTTTATAATGGCGTTCTCTAAGTTTTTAAAGTATTTTGACATATTTTAACTTATTTATAGACAATTTAAATTTTAGATTTTTGTAAAATTTTTGTTTTTAAACATCTATAAAATTTAATTGGTTGACCGAAAACTCTTGAAAATTGAATACAAGGTTTATAATAAGTTAAACTTATCGTAACTAAAAAATATCGGTGATCGGTTTACTCAAATTTTTTTTATAAGCCCTTAATGTTCAAATTTGTATAAAATGTGTAAAAATCACGATAATTTGCAAGTTATTTTGTAGATAAAAATTCATAAAATTTTTTCTGTTCATACTTAAGGTTCAAAATTTTAACACTAGGTTATCTATAAGCTACTCTTCAAAAATCATTAAAACAATGTCTACAGGACTTAGAGGAAATATTTACGAAATTGCATAAAATAGCGATTTATTCTCAAACGATTTTAAATATTTGTTATAATTCAAAAAGTATAAGTCGCAGATTTTTGAAATTTTTACCAGCTGTTAAGCTCGTACAAAATACTTGAAAATTTATTAGAAGATTCCACAGAAGTAGTTCTTATTGTCATTTAAAAATTATTAAAATCCATAGGCACAATTTTTTTTTTATAAGCGTTTGAACAGCAAATATTGACATAAAATTACATGTAAAATATAATATAATATATAATATTCTAGATTGACAAACTATGTCGCTGTATGTAACTGCCAACCCATCCTAATTGAAAAATATATTTATCGTTTCAAAATAAAATATGCTTTTTACAATATTTATAAATAACAATGTATTATATCCTTGACAAACATATTAACTCCGTTCAGAATCGTTATTCGTTTACAATGATATCTATCATTGCATTCAAATTTAACAAATCCATTGTAATAATGACCTATCCTATAAACGAGGTGCACTCCACCCCCAACTTTACAGCAGAGCGAGGCCCATCCAGTTCTTTTTTTTGTTTTTTGATTTTTATGTTCTGGCCCGCCGAATTTTAATTTTCTAAAAATTGGCCCTCTAATAACTTGAAGTTGCCCATCCCTGCCGTAAAGTAAAACATATGCTATGTACCCTGTAACAATGACGTCTATTCATTCATCGCATTTCGTCCGTGTATCACATATACCTCTTACTTTAAGTTACATTATATTGTACGAAGTAATAATAATATAATACCAAATAAAAAATAGAAAACACATTAGCGTGGTGCATGTAGTCGTCAAACTACTCATTAAGATAATTAAAAATTCAATTTTTGTTCAGATCTTTTTCAACCTTACGCATCGAATACAACACTCAAATGTACTATTACTATTATATTTATAAAAATATAATTATAAATGCATTAAAATAATACCCGACTAAAATATATGTTCGCGAGTAATGCACAATTACGTGACTAGAGAAGGGAATTCAAATTTTTAATTATTTACATATATATTTTAACGTTGGAAGGCCTTAATAATGCGCAAAAGATTATCAGTTTGTGAATGTGCGTTTTAAAATTGTTTTTATATTTATAAGTAAGATTCGATGATATAATTACGTGGAGGTTGAGAAGCTGCTTACGAGCCTTCGTAGTTGAATTAAACCGTTGGTGTGTATTTTTAAAAATGATAATATTTTTAGGCCTCCGAAGAACAAATATTTTATGACACAATAGTATAATAACAGTTAATTTTTACAAGAAGTAACAGTGAACCAGCGACGCATGTAGACGAAATGTTATGTAGTACTATATGTTATATAGTACAAATCGCGTTGAGCATATATTATGCAATGTTATTACAGAATTGTTTTTTAATTTACAGTTATAAGTATGACCAGATTCATATGCAATAAAAATCTATCATATATGCAGATGCATATCATAAATATGCAAAAAACTTTTTTTTTTAAATTAATATAGTATGAATATTCATTAAAATATTCAAAATTATGCAAATAAAATATATTTCAGCAAAGAATCTACACATTACGATACGTCGATATTTATAATCAAAATTATTCTTGGTGAATTTTAGAAGAATATATAAATTCGATCCCTAGTTATAAGTTGTCAATTATATACGATTAACAGTGTATTTATCTGGTTGTTAATAATTTTGACGGAATGTATACATTTACCGACTGTTAAAAGTATAAATATAATTGGAGCTTTATTCCCATTTTTATTGTAACTAATTTAAACATTCTAATGTAGGTGCCAAATTCGTGGTTTTGAAACAACAATTTCTATTTGATCATAATATGTTTACGATGGTTGTAAATAAATAGTTGATATCATTTTGTAATTGTGTTACAATCATCTTTTCAAATGTGATTATCTTAGAGATTTTTACTATGTTTCACTATGTTATGGTTCACATAGTTACTTACTAATAAAGGTTGATAAATCGTGCAGTTACAGTAAGTTTATATAATTACAATTAATCGTGAAATCTATACGATCGTTCAGATTAAAATTAAATTTAAACAGTTACATATTATATTTTTACAAATATTATAATTTTGAACTCAAACACATACTAAACGATAGATTTATAACTGCTTCATTGGATCATAAAATATAATAATATATGACAACTTCCAGGAGAAATTATTATGTACATACATGTCGTAAAAGCAAAACGCATTCATAATGGTTCATATAATGAATGTTTAGATGTTTTTTTTCTCATTACACATGATTATATTATTGTAAATTATCACACGAGTCATTCATTATTGTTAATTTATATTTTATTGGTATTATTTTCTATAGAATCCAATGCTTTTTATGTCCATTGTGTATAATCTTTGATTGTTTTTGCAATATATCTTGTAGTCTTGTACAGATATGAGTACACCTTCTATATCCGAGTCATAGAATTACAAATATTGTTAGTGTAATATTTTTATAACCCTTATGTATTATTGTAACATCATATAACCTACATAGAATACATGCATATATAGCAGTGGTCTAAGAGATTTATACAAAAAAAAAGAATAACAGTCAGGCTACACTATAGATAGTATATAAATTATTTTTTGATAAAAAAAATGTATTGTCCACGGCAATGAAAGCGTATTGTTTTTAACGATTTATAGTCACACATAATGATTGTTATATGCTGACTATGTCCAACTGCTCGTAGTAGTTTGTTAAGCTTGATTATTTATGTTGTATTATCTATAATATTCCAATTATATTTCAGTCAAATAATTAAAGCTTTTTGCGCATTCCACTTGGTCAGATGATCGAGAAAGATCGTTCAAACGCTTACACTCATTACTACTAAAAATCGTAGAAAACTGATCAGCGTTGTGCAATAAGCATTTTAATTGTGTGACTTGCATATTTTCATCACCCCCTGTGCAATATTGTATACTATAAACATATAAGGTATGTTTCCTTATAATATGCAACATAAATTTGCATGTTGAATTTGCGTTTATGTGATTCCCTGATACTGCTAATGTCCGGTGTTTGCAACCTAATCATCAACGTTTTAAATCTATTTCTAAAGGTGGGATCACACGGCGCGTTGCACGTCGCGTGGTACAGTTGACGCCGTCTGATCGGTATTGCGTGGCAAGGTTTGTATAAGCGCCGCGCGGCGCGTGGCTTCCCGACAATTGTCGGTCTTTGTGTCACGCGCCAAAGGAAAATTGGCGCGGCGCGTCTTATCAATCAAACGACGCGTCGGTATTAGTTTTTGGTTTTTTTTTTGGTTTCACTAGCACTTTTTAAAACTTGTCCACTTCGTAGGACATATGCACAAACAGCAAGTTTTGATTTTTCGTCAGTATAATCCATAATTTTAATAATATAATTGTGCAAGTATACGTATACGAATCACGATTAATAATTAATTAGTAAATTATAATATAAATTAATTATTAATTAATATCATACACCACAGTCCACAACACGTGCACTGACGCACAGTCACTTCAAATTAACAAAATTAAATTGAATTTTTACGTGCAAAGATTAGAATAGTGTACCTATCACAATGGATAAGAATTGATGATTCCAGAACGAGACGCGCCTAGGAGAAACTTGTTGAACCATGACTGATCACACAGGCGCGTCGAGTTGTCGCGCGGAACTTTGCGCGGGTTGTTGCGCAGTATATACACACTCCACACTCCACGCGACGCGCAACGCGCCGTGTG
This sequence comes from Sipha maydis, assembly GCA_034509805.1. Classification (NCBI taxonomy): domain Eukaryota; kingdom Metazoa; phylum Arthropoda; class Insecta; order Hemiptera; family Aphididae; genus Sipha; species Sipha maydis. Next base: position 113,070 of record JASXSY010000070.1, on the reverse strand, counting down.
ATCCCACCTTTACATACCTGCAACTGCAATATAGTGTTTATAACAAAAAGTTATACTTGGATTACATTGTAAACATAGTTAAAACGTCATATTCAAACAACGAAACCTTTGTATTAATAATTGGAAAACAATTATAATAAAATATTACACCCGTATGCGGGTTTCGAACTCCGGTAGCGACATACCTACTTAGACGGAGCCCCAACTCCTACGGGTTACTACCTATCAGCTATCTTAATCAAATAAGGTTAATAATAGACGATATTTAAAGTGAATGGAAATTGGTGATTATCTGTCTTTACTACCACACGAGTACATTATGTATGAAAAAATAAGTACCTAACTTTTTAAGTTACTTTTATTTTCTAATCAACATAAGACATGTTATCTAAAACTGTCTTATGATGTAATACATCAAAAAGTATGCATACGGACATTACTCTTATAACTAATTGATTTGATACACTCAATAATTAGTAATCACTTAGGCAGAGGACTTATAACTCTAAAAAGGCTCTAAATATGCAAGCACTTATGCACTTAAAAACCCATAATATGCACTTTAAATTTTTTTTTAGCCTTTTTGTTTAAAAGTATTAATAAAATAGATAGTGTTTAAAACAAGTTAAAATAATTACATAATTTATATATATATTATATACCATAGCCAAATAAACAAAATACATTTTACTTGATTTTCTAAATTTTCTGTTAAGAAACGACGTTAGGTTGTTATCGCTTCTAAGAAAAATGTGTGCCCGTTATAACACATACGACAAAAATTAAAAATAAATACATTTTTATACTAACCATTTTGACTGTATTGTTTGAAATAAAAATGTGACTTTGGAAAAAATCAATATAAATTAAATATGTCTCAAAAAGTATAAAGTAGCATATAAAAGTGTAAAATATGCCCTAAAAACAAAAAACTCAAAATATGCATTTATATGCAAAATACAATTTCAAAACTAGCTTTATGAAAGCATGAAACGTATTTGTTTCGTACTCTGCTATTTTTGTGACTGTGCAAAACAAATATGCAAATGCTTCATGTCCTCTGCCCTAGTAATCATTATATACTAAATCGCCAGTTTATCACAGTCAGTCAGCGTATGCGTCGACGGGTGGTGACAAGATTAGGGGCTAGACTCTAGCCAATAGAGTTAAAAATACTAGCTTATGGGTAAAACTATTAGTGTATTTTTATAGAGAGCAAAACTATTTTAAAATAGTATATTAATATTTTTGTCAAAAACTGAAACATCGATAATATGATGCTGGTACGTATTACTAATCACAATAATGTAAGTTACATAGTGTTACATAATGTAACAACCCTGTGACATATAATTTATAACATTGTAGATCTGTACTATCATATAATATCTAGTTTTATCGCCGGGATGAGTATTAAATGTTTGTTTTATTTAAACAGAACAGATACATTGTATACATATTAAAAAGTTACGTTGTTGGTACTACGTGAAATGTTTGTTTCTGGGATGTATTGAAACCTCTAATGCACGCTGGGCATTGTCCTGAGTTTAAGAAAAAAATAATAATTTCATTAACATAATAATAATACGATAACCAAGCGATAAAAATGTGTGAAGCAAAATGTATCTATCTGCAGGGAATGTAGGTATACATTAAATATATATTTCTTAAAATTATTTTGGAAAAATATTATTGGTACATGGTGAGTACTAGGTATATATATTTACGACAAGACGACTCCGCAGTCATAATAATATATTGACTTAACGTGCGTATACACCGGCAATTTTTAGCATATAATATAATACATACACATGAGCAAAATATGTGCCCCGTGGATAAAAATCGTAGTGCGTACCAGTGTCGGTTGTGCGTTCATCAATCACGTTGGCTGCCAAAACTACACCCTGTAATTTATCCCTCGGCGATAAGACTCATCCCTGGGCCCGAGCGGCTTCTTTAAACCGTTGCAAACAAATTACGTTTTACATTAGGGGCCCAAGGAAAAGATGAAAAAAGGAGACCGCTTATAGTTTATGGAAATAAGAAAAAGGGAGGTGGAAATAAATAAAGAGAGAAAGAGACCAACGTGTGCGTGTTTTTGTGTATGTATGTATATACGTATATATTATAATAATATTTCGGATGATTAATGAAACTCAGGTCATTTTTGAAGTGGCCGCCTTGACGCCACCGCGGTAATTATAGAAACGATTTCTGTTGATGACGTAGACGTACAGAAATTGTATTTTTTCTTTCTCAGATTTTTATACCTAAAACTGTTGGTCGTTTTTTTCACATGTTATCTGTGTACACGCGTTTATATTATTATTATTATTATTATTATTATTGCTATTGTTATTTATTATTGTTGTTGGGTATAATTTTAATTTAATCATATTCACATGTATGACGCAGCCGGTAGTCCTACGATTAACGTCGTATATAATATTAGGTTCAACGCGTTTTAAATGTATTCGGGAATCGAAATGAATAAAAACAAATTTATTTTTTCACACTGTGTATAAAAATTTGTTTTCGTAGAGACAATGTATATTTGAACTGTTTAGACTTTTATCGTGGCCTACACGCGGTAAAATTTAATTGTATAAACATATTTCAATATATTGATCGGACGGATCAAAAAAACTATTTGTGTTTTAATCGAATTCATGAAATCGGTTCGATATCGGTTTGTTGGAGGTTCCACGCGTGTACACGACGACTATCTGTTACAATCGTGTGACAATGGTTTTCTTTCCTCAACTACGGTGTAGTTCACATATAGAAATTTATTATTATTGTTATTGTTATTGCTATTCGCATCGAACTCTGCGTCTCGGTGGTCATTGTTTTGCGCCTCTTGGAGTCGGTGGAAAAAACACACACACACACACACACACACACACACATAACAACAGCAACCGCAATTTAAACAGGTGTGAGCGCCCACCTGTCAATTAAACCGGACCCCAGATATGATCTGCATGCGATATTTTACAGCTTCACGTGTATTATAGTATTTATACACATTGTCGCCTTCTCGTACATGCTGTACCGACACTGCAGATATCACGTGGCAGCGGGTCCTTATCGATTTGCTTATTAAAATGAGCTACACGATTGTCGGTTTGCAATAGATTGTTGTTGTTTTTATTATTATTATCATTATTACGGTATGTGCTGCGTAAATGATGTGTTGCCAAGCGAGACGGGATAAGTACTATTACAATATTATTTTTATACACTGTAAAAACTAACACGCGTATACGAGTACATACACATTTTTCAGGCCATTATCGCAATACTACGTTTATTACATGATTACAGTTCAACGAATATCGGAATAATATTTTACGTTTACTAGGAAAATCGTCCATTCAGTTCAATAAATTATCATTAACCCGGAAACTTCAAACTTAAGCGATGTTTACAACAAATGTTCCCTTTTGTCGTCGCTCGCAGGACACATGGTTTTTTTCCATTACATCCAATAAACCCCATACATCATAAATTGTCTCGATATTTTTGCTACGACGCGATAACGTTAGTAATTAAACTGAATTTAAATGAAGTTGCATAAACATGTTTTCTGTCTAGGCAAATCGAAAAAATGAGTAAATTCATTTCATGACGACGTATTGGGGTTAAGGAACTTCGTATATTATTATATATTATTACAGCGATGAGAATTATTTATAAAAGGGCAAATAGATTAAGAACTACTGCAATTCTATCCATTGTAATTATTTCTTTTTTTCTTCTATATAATCCACGACATGTATCGGTATTAATTACGATATCTAATAAATTTCAAAAAAAGAAAGAGTAAAAAAATCGGATTGCGGAATAATTCTGTCGTGCGCACATATTGTATTCTATACATTATAATTCGCGCCATTCCTCTTGGGAACATTCTTGGATACAATTAAACGTTTCCCCACATCATACTGTCTACTAGTTAACGCAAATGTCATCTGGTCCATAAAAAATAAGTAAACGAGGACATGTTTGAGTGGAATAAAAAAAAAAGAACCGAACCCGGTTTACTTCGACGTTCCACGAATCCGACATGATTGCTAATTAGCGTTTAATTAGCTACTGTGCATTTATTCCATACGTAACTTAATAGCAAATATGTATAATGTATATAATCTACCTATATAGTAGTTATATATAAGTGGGGATAACGGGTATTGACGATGGACCATTTTGTGACCGTGAACTCTTTTTTACTTTTTTTTTATACCATCAACATTTTAATACTGTGCACAATTTGAATTGTAATATTGTATCATTTATAATTTCAAATTACACTCTGTGAACGCTTTGGTTTCGTCTCACACGAAATCAAACTTAATGTCGCATACTACTGTTAGTTGTTGCGGCGGTTTTCTACGTGAAGATGCGCAATAAAATTGTCGGTTATATCAAGCACAGTATTATTGGTTTTCATTTAATCACTCACTCACTTGTAGTATTTTCATTAAAAACTGTTCACACTGTAAATTTGCAAGGAAAAACTTCTACTTTTCATTAATTTCAACTTTTAAATTAACAATACTACGACTATAATCTATAAAATATATATAAACGTATAATTCAAATACCACTCACTCACTTACTGATTAACGTACAGTCGAAATTACTATACCAATTGATTTGATTTGAAATTTTGAGCGAAGTTATTTATAATACTTTGCACTAAGAATGGATTTCTCGAAAATTCCATTTTTAACAATTAAACCGTTTCGGACTTTGGTCTATTTTTTGTTTACATAGAAAATGTTTAATTTTGTACAATAAGTCAATTTTGATAATTACCGATTGAGGTATATATAAATCAATATTAATATTACAATTTAAAATGAACATTTTTATATAAATGAAAATAAAATTTACATTTAATTTAAAAGGTATGAGTCTGAAATGTGAATTATTTTTAATATAAATAATAATTATTAATTATTTATTATCCGTTTCTGATAGAATGCTATTCGTGTAACTCCTAATGAACAAATTAGTATTTATTTAATTTTATATTACCTTTAAATATATAGTAAACATCGTTTATAAGACTCACGGATAAAAGGTTCAGTCATTTATAAAACTCAAAATCGCCTGGTAAGATACGGACATATCCAAATATATTAAAAAAATAAATAAAAAAATATAGTTTATAAGACTCAAATTTCTTAAGAAAAATTGTGTAGAATCTTGACCTAAAATGTCTTAAAATCAACTGTTGAAGAAAGCTGTTCATCATTCAATTATTCATTTTACTTGTAATATAGAATACGAGTAGGAGTAGTATATTTCTAAAATAGTTAAAAATTATAAAAAAAACAAACTAAAATTACAAATGTTTTTAATAAATAATATAAATTATTATAAATAATATTAATTTATTTATTTTATAATATGGATAATGTAATATCTAATATGTAGTAAAAGCAAAATAAAGCTAGTAATTGTATTAAGATTTTTGTTTGCATTTTTCTCGACTTGTAAGTAGCGTTCACTGTTAAAAAATATTATTTGTATGACAGTATACATGTATATTTTATGGAACAAGCATCAACTAATTAATTCGAATTGCTCTAATATTTTAGCTAATAATAATTAGCTATATAATAATTAAGGAATATGAATAATGTGATTGACATTCAGATAGTTTAACTTACTTTGATTAATATGTTTATTATTGTATCGATACTTTTGAACTCATAAATATATGAAGATATAAATATATAATAACTGTTTACATTACAGTAAAATTCTTTAAAATATAATAAATATGTTAATAAAAATTTTTTTTAACAAAGTAAAATCTAGAAGTAATCTCAAAGCTTTTCAATTTAGATACGCTGAATTCTTAAAAATTAGATAGTCAAATTATTTTATTATTTTGGAAATATATACATAAACATTATGTATATTAAACGTTGTTTTTCTAATCTGATCGATTTGCATTGTTTTTTTTTAGTATTTTTTTGATTATTTGGATACGTATTCTATTGATTTAGAATAGTGACTTAGGTAATAATAAAAAAATAGAATAATAATATTATAACCGTTATGTAATGATGTTTTTTGTACTTTATATTATTTTTAATTTTATTAATACTGAAATATTCAATAAAAAAAAAAATTAATAAATAAATAATGAGAAAAAAAAAACCCATAAAGCAATAATATATAGCAATATAACATTAGTTTATTGAATTCCTACTGCTAAAATATATAATCATTCAATATTTAATTTTAATTCTTTTCAAATGTCACGTTTAAAAGTTCACTACAAATTAGAAAAAGCAATTGTCAGTTGATGTAGAAAAATTATTAAGTATATTTTCCTTAAGTGCACTCCGACAATACATTTTGAAATTCTATTCATTTATTTTAGTTAAGTAAACGTATTTCATTTCGACGATTTAATTATTTTCTTATGCAATAGCGAAACCAACGATTGATATGTAATCAAAATTAATGTTGTGCACCCTAAATAAGGTTTAATTTACTATGCATATTATTTGTACGAAAACAGGTATAATATTGCGTACGATAAGTAAACGTTCAGTATTTAAAAATATAACTAATAGATGAGTAATTAAAACATCGGAGAAGTTTCATTAATATGAGAATAATTTTCATAAAAAATTTAAATTTGTTGAACTGGTACAACGCGCCTCTGTCGACTATTGTATTATTATGATTTATTACCCGTTTACTGTTTAGCAAACCACAACTCATAACTGAATATTTTTTGTTGGTGACCCCTAACTCTGTTATTGTAATTTAGAAATTTAGAGTTTTAATGAGAATAATGATTTAAATGATGCGTTGAACACAAAAAATAATTACTATAAATATATTAAGCTACAGTTGTTGAAAACATGCAAATCAATAAAAGTATAAAATACAACATTTTTCTACACTTCTAATCCAGTATTAAATTATATAGTTTAGATCATTTGACATTATTTTAATAATTTTTGGAAGTACAATAATATTTTAGGATGTAGAATGACGAGTTAGTTTGATTTTAATTTTGATAGGAACAAAAACAGATATTTTAATGCCAAAAAACGAAGTAACAAACAATACGATTTTTAATTAATTTTAATTTCATTATGTACGGTTTAATTTTGTGATAAAACGATTTATAACAGTTGATATAATTTGATAAAAAAAAAAAAAAACAAACTTTTCTATGTAGTATCCTGATGTAAACATTTTGTGATCCATGTAACACATATAATGATAATTGTCATAAGATGATAATAAAAATCATTATTCGTATTGTAACTCGTTGTACTTAAAACGGTGAAATAATTATTTTATTCACTATTAACTTTTAAGTCATTTGTTGTAATGAATATTGTAATTATGTATAACATGAAATCTACTCTAGCAGGTGTTGTGCATTAGTCGAAGAAAAAATTGTTGTTTATTAATTTATTTCTTATTTGATTATTATTGTTTATTATTCATAAATTAAATTTTACAATTATTCGTTATTCATTAATTCTATATTCTATATCTATTTGATACAACTAAAGATTCAACTCAAAAAAAAAACCGGATGGGCCTCGCTCTGCTGTACATTTAGGGGTGGAGTGCACCTCGTTTATAGGATAGGTCATTATAATGGATTTGTTAAATTTGAATGCAATGATAGATATCATTGTATACGAATAACAATTCTGAACGGAGTTAATATGTTTGACTAGAATATAATACAATGTTATTTATAAATATTGTAATAAGTATATTTTATTTTGAAACGAAAAATTTAGAAAAATCGAAAATTTAAATTGTCTATAAATAAGTCAAAATACGTCAAAATACTTTGAAAACATAACCATGTATAGAGAACGTCAATATAAAGATTTGGTGAATATTTCAAGTTGTTACGGTTTTTCGTTTTTGAGTTAGAGCTTTTAAAAAAACCGATATCATTTGTCAGTCTAGAATTTTATACATTATATTATATTTAACATGTAATTTTATGTCAATATTCGCTGTTCAAACGCTTATAAAAAAAAATTGTGGCTATGGATTTTAATAATTTTTGAATGACAATAGGAACTACTTCTGTGGAATCTTTTATTAAATTTTCAAGTATTTTTTAAGAGCCAAATTTTTTTTATCACCGATTATAAAAAAAGAAATGTAAAAAAATAGAATATTTTAAATGACTATAAGTGGCTTAAAAATCAATATAATATTTTGAAAAAAATATGACATAAAGGAAATGCCAATCTAAACAGCTGGTAGAAATTTCAAAAATCTGCGACTTATACTTTTTGAATTATAACAAATATTTAAAATCGTTTGAGAATAAATCGCTATTTTATGCAATTTCGTAAATATTTAAATATCAAACAGTCATAAAATTTTTTCCTCTTAGTCCGGTAGAAATTTTTTTAAAGATTTTTGAAGAGTAGCTTATAGATAACCTAGTGTTAAAATGTTGAACCTTAAGTATAAACAGAAAAAATTTTATGAATTTTTATCTACAAAAAAACTTATCGTGATTTTTACACATTTTATACAAATTTGAGCATTAAAGGCTTATAAAAAAAAATTTGAGTAAACCGATCACCGATATTTTTAGTTACGATAATTTTAACTTATTATGAACCTTGTATTAAATTTTCAAGAGTTTTCGGTCAACCAATTAAATTTTATAGATGTTTAAAAACAAAAATGTTACAAAAATCGAAAATTTAAATTATCTATAAATAAGTCAAAATATGTCAAAATACTTTGAAAACTTAACCATGTATATAAAACGTCAATATAAAGATTTGCTGGAAATTTCAAGTTGTTGCGATTTTTGGTTTTTGAGTTAGAGCATTTTAAAAAAATGTAATTTGTAAAAACGTGATTTTGCGTAAAATTTCCTGTTTTTTTGTAATTTTTTTATCATATTTTTTGATTTTTTTAAAAGTATTGAAAAGTTGGATTTTAGACTAGCCAAAGTACCATCTACATTCCCTTTCCTTTCAGAAAAGATGCTGCTTAAGCAAATCGAAGCATTTTTATTGCCAAAAAAGGTGTCGTCAGACACAAAAAAAAAAAAATAAAATAAAAAAAAAACACACATCATTGTAAAACCAATAGATTCCATCACTCCGTTCAGAATCTAAAATGAGTGAAACGCTACAGAGTTGAAAAAACATATTATAATGACGGATAAATAATTAAAGCAATAATATTTAATTATTTTGTGATTAAATAATAATATTTATTTTAAATTGCTAAGAATTCTAAATAATTTAATCTGTGAATAAATAATAAAAGAGATTATGAATAATATTCCATTTATAACAATATAATGTTTATTACAATGGAAATAATAATTCCAATACAACAATAATAATAATAATCGTTTATTTTTATTTTTTATTTTAAGATTTATTTATAACAAGCTATTAATAATATTAAAATGTATGGATTTATTTTTTAGAACAAATTTGTTATTAATACAGAGTATATTAGGAATAATAAATAATGAAATAATGTTCAATAATTAAAAAATATATTTTTAATATTGAAAACAAATTATTGCGATAGTAAATTAGTATTATTAAATGAGAATTAAATTAATTAAAATAATATTTTATTCAAATAATTAATCGAGTATGTGGGATGTTTTGAAATTCTGGGCAATCTTGGATGATGTGTAACTTAGAAGAAGCTCTTAATGAAGAAAACACTTTAAAAATTTTAAATTTCCTTAATGAATTAAATATTATAAATAAACTCTGATGTATAATATTTAAAATAACCTTAGATGTATATAAATGTAACTTAAATTATGATAAAATGTATGTAATGTAAAATGTAATGTAATTTTTACACAAGGCTAATGACCTTTGATGTCAAAGCCTCTTTTTCCAAATAAAAAAAAAAAAAAATAATCGAATATTTTTAATTAATCAATTAATGCCCAACTCTGGTGAAATAGAACGAGTGTCTACAACCTGGTTTTATATGTCCTTCTCTTTATAACCTTTTTTGTGATTATAAATATAATTTATAGTTTTTGCATAAAATATGAAGATATTAACACCCAAAAAAAAATTCTCGAAATCAAATTATACATAGTAGTACATTTAACCAGCAAATTAACGCAACTAATTTTTTTGTGTTGTAGCCCATTTGTAAAATTTCTTGAAGTAATATAATTACAACAATTTAATAACTATGTTTTGTACCTATTTATCAATTATTTTATTAGTCTATAAAGTTATATTTTTATACACGTTTGTAAGAATTAAGGCTGTCTAAAAAATAATTAATGTTTGAAATCTCATTTAGCAATAAAAATAAATTAATTTACTACTTCATATTTAAAATTAAATTTATAGAGCCCGGTTTAATTTATGTAACTATAGGTGATTACAATAAACCTTACTTTGTTATCAGTAGTGTATATTTAAAGATATGTAACTAAATATAATTTTGGTACTCTCCATAAAAAATGATTTTATGATTTCATATTTAACGCGCTATGATTATAAAAATATATTCTAACATTTTAGAAGTATTTTAAAATATTGTTTTCTATATTACAGCAATTATAATAAACTATTTTAAATAATTCAATTCTGAGGGTTTTGCGTTTAATCAAAATGGAAACATTGATTATTATAATTATTAATATAATTATTATTATTATTATAATTATTATTATTATTATTAATATTATTATTATTATTATTAATAATTCGTATAATAATATCAACAAACATTTTTAAAATATCAGATATATAATTCAATTAAATAGGGACTTTATAATTTAACCTTTCTTTACGTTGCTTTGAGCGTATTGCTTAGTATCACAATACATTTCATTCTGTTAGCTTATGAAAATCACAATGTAAAAGTTGAACATCATCTTAGATGGTTTATAAAAAGCAATAATTTAAAATTACGTTTCCATTACATCAGTGAAAAAAATGTATCATTACTCTTATATGCATATATCATATTTGTCAATAGAAATTCAAATAGATCCTAGATTTTTGTTTATCACATTTATTAAATAATTTCTTTGTATTTTTAAAGAAAATTAAAAAATATAAGATTAAGATAATTTTGAATACATTAAATAAATTATTATGAATATATTAAATCTATAAAAATTTAATTGATTAAATTTATTTTGAGTAAAGGCATAACCTATCTGTATGTATTTAAACTATCATATAAAATTTTACACTATAAATAAAACGAAAATTCGTATATCCACCTAAAATTCATGCCTAAGGCAATAACTCAATATTGATATGTTAAACACAGATATAAGTTATAAAGTATTTATGAATATTTTTATAATTGATTTTATTCATATATAGTAGGGACTAGAATCTCGATGAAATTTACCGTTTTTCCAATTAGGTTCTTAGAAAAATGAAAAAATTGGTTCCAGGTTCAATAACGGTTCTTAAAAAACTATAATTTTAGTTTCGGTTTTTTTCGGCTTCAAAAAATAAATATAATTGTGGTTCTGGTTTTTAAAAAAACAAAAATTCGTTTCAAGTTTAGGTATTATACATAAGTAAAAAAAATGTGGTTCTGTTGTAACGTGCCTCGAGTGGTTTGAGGACGTTACGATAATGTTATGATTGAATAGTACTTTTAAGTGTTTTAATATAAGTTCAATAATTTAAATTTGAAAGAATAGAGTATGATAATTTTATTTTACACTTAGAAAAATCAGCAAAGTAATAACAAAGTAAATACTCGTATGACTGTCGTAAGCGGAGTGTTTGTACTTGATGGCTGGATACGTCTGCCGTTGGTGGTGCAACGGTGCCTTTATATACTCTGTTTGGTGTTGTTTTCGCCACTTGGTTTCCCTTGGCCTTTGATCGTAAAATTCGACGAAATGTTTTTTCTTTTGCAGTTGTTCATGGTCACAGGATGTGTATTGCACCGTTTATGACCTGCGCGTGGCTTACATCACAATTATGAGTGCGATAGCTATTTATATAATTTATAAATGTGCATTTTTATCATCGTACGACTCGAGAATATGCATATCATTATTTGTTAGTAATTACATCACAACCATATTACATATAATGGTGCATGTTACACTGTTCTGATTTTTTAAAAAATATAAGAAAATATTATTAGTGTTAACTGGCGTAAATTATGAAGATCAATATAAATTTTCAACATGATATCTTACTAATAGCTTTAGTTAGCTTTTTTTAGTTTAGGACTAGAGAGAGGACTATAGAAGTAAAAAAAATTACTATCATTTAATGAAAGACTCTGTTTAAATAATCATTTTTGTTTTTTATTATTTATACATTGTTACGTATTATTTTCAAATAACTTCTTATTAGGTAATTCAATAAATAATATTTAAATCATTAAAATATTCACTAATATTTTTCTTTTTTTTTTATTACCACATACTATATTTACTTAAGGTTAAACTTGTATATGAGGATTTCAGCAGATAATACATAGGAAAGTCTGTTCCACTTTTATAGGATTTTATACTGATTACTTTAAATATAAAATATTATTTTTGTTGAAGTATTTATTACATTATTATTAGTTGTTATCAGGCGCGGATACAAGGGGGGTTATGGGGGCTGAAGCTTCCTCTTAGACTAGGACTTCGGTACTTAAGATATTTTTAATATCTTTAGAAATTGTTGCTAACTTATTTTCTTATAGGTACTAAAACGTTAAGCTTAGTACTACAAAGCCCTAAATTGGAATTATCTAAAGCTTTTTCTCGTGTTAAAAATGTAATTGATATTATTGATGATATTAGAGAAAATTCTAAATCTAAATTTGAAACATATTTTAAAAATGCTTCTGATATGGCAGTTCTTGTAGGTGAGGAAATCAGAATACCTCGTTTATGTGGACGTCCAACAACACGATGTAATATTCAAACGACTGATCCAATAGAATGGTATAAGATAACTATTTTTTTACCTTTTATTGATCTAAAATTAAGGTTCAGTGAAAAGTTAAGTGAAGTAATGCTTTTAGAAGGATTGATTCCTACACATATTGATAAATATGAATCAAATATTATTAAAGCTGAGATGATATATACTGAAGATTGGTCAGGTCAAAAATTGGATATACAATCAGAAATATCAATCTGGAAGAATAAGTAGCGCAATATTCAAACTATGAACCCGATACGGTGATTGAAACATTAAAATACTGTTATAAATTTTTGCCTATCATAAAAACATTATTACATTTATTTGTTACTATACCAGTTACCACAGTTAGTGTAGAAAGAAGTTTATCTTCATTTAGACGCCTACAAAATTATTTGAGGTCAACCATGGGACAGGAGCGTTTAAACGGTTTAGCTATTTTAAACATTCATAAAAATATACCTATAAATATTGATGAAGTGATTAATATATTTTCAAGATCATCTAGAAGAATAAAAACGGAGAATTGGTAAATTTAATTTGTTATGTTTATTTAAGTTTGTCATTATTAAAATAATAATTATTAAATAATCTCTTATAATAAGTATATATAATGAATAAAAAAACTTAAACTAAATGCCCATGCTTTTATATACTTTAAGTACATTTTTTTGTTTAGCCCACCCCTTTTTCATTTCTAGATCCACGCCTGTTTGTTATGTAGGAATATTTTGTATTAAGACGTCTGAATTCTATAAGTACTTTCATTATTATTTTTGAATGTTTTAAATTTTAATAATAATAGACTTACATAATTATTTAGTTTTTATTACCTACTAATGATGTATATAAATAAAAATAATGAAATTACAAAAAAATACCGAAATTAAGGGTAAAAATCTAAAAAATCGGTTCCGGTTTTTAAAATTAATTAAAATTAAAATTTTGGTGAGGTTCCGATTCTCAATATTCAAAAGGTTTCGGTTTCAAAACCTGTTCTTTTCGGTACGGTTCCAGTCTTTAATTTGTATACTTATATAATACCTATCATATTAAAAAAAAAAGTTTATACCTACCATATACATTTACAAATCGTTCAATATTCTTTCAATAGTGATTTGTTAAGGTCTTTGACATTTTTGGAAATAATCATTGACTAATTATTTTCATTAAAATTTTTAAAAGCAAATTAATATGACTTATACTTACAATATTGTAAGTATAAGTCATATTAATGCGTTGAGTATAATACTCTATATAACGAATAGTTGTTTGATTTCTTTAAACATAGAACGAGTAGGTATACATCGTTTGATATTTCGTGCATAGTATAATATTATCGTTGATAAAAAGTGTAAATGATTTTGAATTAAACTAACCGGGTATTAGATATAATTAATATAACTTAAGTTGAATAAGAATAGCACAATAGCTACGATATGTGCACGTCCCTAAAAACGAGTGGATCAAATAATGTTGATACTCGGCCGGAGATAAAATACATATTTTACACTGGCAACGACTCCTAATTGGTATACGGTACACATCGTACGTAGACCTAGTTATCAGGGATTTAAAAACACAAACGAACAATGAACACAAAAATGTATTATAGAATATATTGGTGTGATTTCGACTAAAATACTACTGATTAAACCGGTATAAGCAAAGAGTAATTACTCTATGTGTATGGTATAAGCCACCATAACTGCCGCGTATATATGAAGTCTATTTATAACTACGCTATATTGCGGAGCGTGTGATGAGCGAGGCTGGATAACACAAAGACATCGTGCAAGGAATACAGCACATGTAGTATTTACATATTATTTATTATATACAATTACTAGCTGAATTACCCGGCGTTGTCCGGAAAAACTCCTTTTAGGTGTATAACGCTGTGGAAGCAATGTCTTTTTAAGTATAAATTATATAATATTAAATATTATATTATTTACACTTTAAAAGACATATGTGAAATAAATAAATAAATAAATAAATAAGAAATACACGTGTAATTAAAATTTTTAATGTGTAGCCACATGTATATTTTTGTTTTTTATATTTAAAATATTGTGGGTAACATTGTTACGTGCAAAATAGTTTTTTTTATGCAAAGTCGTTTTTGCATTTTTTTATTATACTTCATTGTATACAATATTTTTGGTTCTTCTTTCGGGAAGCAGTATTACCAGATCAACTAATAAATACTATTTATATGTGTATTGGTTTATGTTAAGGTACGGTTTCCTAGCTGCGACTGGTCATTGTGGCCGGCCTGTTAAAATTAGCATAATATATTAAATACATTTTATAATTGTATTATTAATATGTTACATACATTTTATATATTCGAATGTTATTGATTTAATTGATTCATCCTGTTTAATAATTTACATAAATCTCAATCGATAATCATTAAAATTAACATATTAAACGCATCAACATATTTCCTAGGTAACCAAAAAATGAAAAAGTTTATACGTCCAATCCAAAATGGCTTCGACCCTTAAAAATGCGATTTTCAAAAAATTCTTTCTTATGGCACGATGAAAATATTAGAGGAACCTATAGGTATATATATATATATATTCCAAATTTCTAGGTTGTACGTTGCGTAGCTTTTAAGTTACAGCGATCATTGACTAAGTGGTATTTGGATTTTATATATAGGTATAGAAAATATAATATTTTTTTAAAACTATAGGAGCATAATTTAACCCACAGGAGGAGAAGCTGACTCTCCTGCTTCTTCCATGCATTGTATATTTATGTATACATAAATTATAAGACATCACATATATGTATATTAAAATGTGACCAATACCAACTTATTGCACCAAGTTACAGATATATATGAATAGTGCATTGTTTCGTGTACGGACGATTATATATTATTCGTCGTGCCGATGAATTCCGAATTTTTACGTCACTTTTTTCCTTCTCTCGTAGTTGTAGATACATATATACATATATATTTTTACATGTATACATTGTCTGTATTCCGTCTCGCAAGTGACAAGTTTCTCATGGCCTCTTATCTAATAATGGCATCAAGCTGCCTCCATACGAATTAAGTTATGTATATAAAAACACGTGTGTCGTAGACAATTTTTTTTGCACAGTATGCTATATTGCATATATATGCGTACGAAGTGCAGCGGTCGTCGCTTTGCGCGTTTAAAATGCTCTTTATTACCCGATGCCGAGCGCAGCGTAGGTATAATATAATAAAACCGATGCGTGTTCCTTGGAATGAAAGAGGGGGAATTGTCGGAGAGGAATTATGGCATAAAAATACCGAGACGCCTATCAAAGGTTTCCAAGAGAGGTAGAGCGCGCGCCGATTATAATTTACGGCCGTTCGTTTGGGCCACCGTAAAAGGGACATAATAATAATATTATTTTTTTTCGCTCTTCTTAGACGAAAGAAAAGTATGTGTAAGCAAATCTTGGGGTTGAGGAAGGGTAGAGAAGAAAAAAACAAACGTTTATCCTTGGTGATGATGATCAACACCGGCCCACGATTCTTCATTACACATGTGCACGTATCGTTATCTTTGTGGTCCATCATTCATTATCCGTATTATTTTACGCGCATCTAATCCACGATATTGTATTCATTCGAGTAAAGGTACGTATGCGGTTTGTTTTCGTTGTTTACGTCACTCATCCCGTGTTACGGTGTTGCTACTGCAGTCCTGCGAATGGGAGTTCGATTTTCGAAAAGTCCGTCGTACTCATTACCTCGAACTCCGGTGGCACGTGTATCACTCGCAATCGTACACCCTGTAAGATTTGACGTGACCGTCCGTCAGGCACATAAACAGCATCGAATTTAGCGGGGATGCAGGAGGTGCGATACACCGGGCCTCAAGTTCTGAGCAGCTTTTATAATTAAACCGAAATTGAAAATTGAAAATTGTTTATTTTGTAATTTTTTTTTTTTTGTTTTATAAATTTACCTATTAATAAGGTACTTATATGTTGGTTGTTCAGTTATTTAATAAGTCAATATTAAGTAAATACATAAGTGTTTTTCAATCGACCTCCAATTGCTAATTGCACCCCCGACCATCCAAGACATAGATCCGATATTGCACGTAAACCTCATACTCATGTACATGGTTACCTATACATATATATATTTATATATATATATGTACGAGCGTATATATATATATATATATATGTACGAGCGTATATGTATATCGTGGTGTGTGCATAATATCTACCTCTGCGGCGGCGTCACGTGACGGCCGGTAGGCGTTCCCGATCGCGCTCTCCGATTGGTCGGTGCTCGCGCACACCGAATACATTATAAAGACTTACGGCATAAAAATAATTATTTATACATGTACCGCCGCCGTTGTCGTTTCGGCGCGTCAGACGGTAGGGGAAAAAAGTTGCTCGCCTGTGAATTTTTTTCATCTTTATCTTATACCCCTTTGTCCACAAGTATAACTATATTTATATATATATAATAGTAATAAAATGTCCATTGTAAGTGTATGCGATTTTTTCCACCAGCCAACATTTATATTGAATATTATACACACACACACACATATATATATATATATATATATATATATATATATATATATATATATATATATATATATATATATATATATATATATATATATATATATATATATATATATATATATATAATACATAATATATAATACGTGTACTGCGAATGGATTTGCAGACGGTCATGAGTATGCATGAGTTTGGATGCGTGTATATATATACAATTGCGAACATTCTGATTTTATTCTTGACGAACAAGGATAAATTGTTATTTCGGATCTCGACAGCAGATATCAGTCTTATGATTATGCTATTGTACCAATCACTATCCATCTATACGTGCTTGTATATATATATCGTATATCTATATTAGGTTCATAATTCGTGTTACGTATTGCATATATATTCGTATTGGGATAAAAATCAATGTGACTTTCACACACATAAACACACACACACACACTTACGTAGTATATATATTATATCCAGTTCTGTAGTAGGTACAATATGTAATACGCATTTTTAGATATCACATTTTAACTACTGTAGTATAATACCGTTCTAACATTTAGTTATAGTTTATTAACAACATAAAAGTCCTATTCGTAGCTAACAAATAATTTTAAAAAATCCTCATTATGCATTATGCCAAACGTGTATTGCAATATATGCACTAAAACTTTGGTTACATTTCTACTATAGATAATATGGTAGAAATCAAAATAAATAATGTATTCAAACTTATACTTCCATTTAACAGATAATATTTTATAATGATTTACTTCCAATACATAATATGTTTAAATGTTATTTCGGTAAAATAATACATATGTATCCATATGGATCTAACATGCTCCAACAAATTTAGTCATATTACATTATGTATGCACAATTGTTTATTAATCTACTATTATTGAATCATACAATTATCATACGTACATATTATCAATCTACATCGTATATCTTGGTATGGGTTATATTTAAATATATGTTATATTTATATATATATATATATATATATATTTTATTTTCTATTTTGTTATTTATTATTTATGAATTAATCTTAACTTGGTGGCATCATATTTAAAAATTCAAAGAAAAAAGATAAAACTTTGTTATATTAATAATTTTTTATACTATCAGATTTGACGTAAGCAGTTAATTTAACTGTACTTGACATTGTCTGTTGTTATTATAAATCTGTAATCTATTAATCATTTTACGACCAGTACAATAAGTTACTGTATCAGTTACGATTGATTATGTAAATTAGACATTTTCTAGTTGAGTATTGTTCGTAAGAAAATAAATAAATAAATAAAACATTAATATTGTCAATATAATATACGGAATATAATAATGTTATTAGATTACAACCAGAAAAGTTTTTAAATTTAAAGAATTTTCAGTGATTTCATTGCGTATTTATTTTATTTCAATTCAATCAATATGTGTCTGTTTTCTAGAATGAATAATAATCCAAATTATTCGAAAGAATCTTAATGCTAAATTACTTAGATTTACCATGAGTATGAATTTGAAAAAAAAATTATGTTTCAGTTCAATATAATATAATAATGTATTTCAAATGATGAACATGTTTTTTTTCCAATCATTATGTTGTGTTTGCTTTCAATTGCTCAGAATAGTGTACATAAAATAAAACACGTCAAAAATGATATTGCGTTGACCGCCTTGGAGTTGTTAAGAATTTTTCGGAAACGGACACATTCGATCTCTTTGAGTGCTGAATGCGACCATGAATAACACATGACGAAAGAAAAAAACGGAATAAAATATTGCCGCTGGTTTTATTTAGCAATACACATACGAAAACGTATGCTATCTCATTACGTCGAATTCGACAAGGACGTACGAAAAAAATACCTTCGATGTGTGTTGGGATAGAAAAAAAATAAATAAAAAACGTGTGTTTTGGCCATTAATATATATATATATATATATATATATATATATATATATATATATATATATATATATATATATATATTATAAGCTCTATGCGCATATAGTTTGAGCGGGGCGTAAATAAACTTCAATTATTAATTCGAAATATTAAAACGTAAATAAATAAGTCTGATCGTCCGATTAGTAAAATAATTATTTATTGAGTTTTTAATAAGGAAAATTAATTGTAATGAGGTAGTTACGAATCGAAAACATCGTTAGTTCGTGTTTGTCATTGTTTTGTATAGTTTAATTAATGACATATTTTTTCAAAAACATTTTGATTTTGAATATTAAAATATATAAAAATCATCATATTTTGTTTTTTTTCCTAATTTAGTTTTACTTTAAAATTTACCAAAACATAACATTTACTTTTCATATAAACGTCATAAAAATTAATATATAATTAATATACTAAAGACAAGCAATGCATATAACGTATGATTTATTCATCACAAATAGAGTGTAATTTTCTTTTATCCATTTTTATTAATTATCTTCCAGTTTCTCGTGTTACAATTATCAATTTGGCAAAAAAATCCGTGTTTTTATATCTTCGTGTATAGTATAACATTTATAGTGCATACTTACAAGGGTTAAATATAATTAATAAAAATTACTTTACCCGAATAAATGGTTGATATGAAGTCCTGGGTAAGTGATTTTTTTAGCATATATATGACATATTAATAACTTAGTAAGTATACAAACGCATATATATATATATATAAGTGCGCACCGTGGTATTGATCCGAAACGTTGACTACATTATTGAAGGCTACTAACTACAAGTTAGATTAACCTACTTTGTTTGAATTTTTGTTTTACATTTGGATACTCATTAGGTTATGTTTTTATAATTGCTGATGTTATTTTTAATTGTATTCGTGTAAAATTATGATTATTGTTAATTTATTTAATCTTATCATTTTAAGTGTAATTATAAAGGAAAATTGTAATCATAAAGGGGTCTTCTTTCTAATACAAAACCCGTTTATCTTTTTTCTTCGACTCTATGACACGTTTCTTTCGCTAACCTTTTTTAACAAAATGGTGGATTTAGGAATTACTCTAAGTGGGGTCCTTTTATTTAACATACAAAAATATTTATTCATGAATCATTTGTTAATTCAATTTTAATTCGGTAATTTACAAGTACACAAACAAAACAACAATACTTTAATTTCTTTACACATATTATTGCACTTACGTTTTACGTAATCTATTCAATAATTTTTTTAAAATTTAATCAAATTAAAAACTACAATCCACATTTTACATTTTTTTAATAAATTCATCCAAAACTTCGTCATCCGTATTTTGGAATCTTTGTAATACACATCATAGCTAGACCATTTTAGTATCTTCTGATATTTACTTGGTTAAATTAGAGTGAACTTCACATGTGTAATATAATACGGAAGTTTAATAAATTAAAAAGTAAATTATTTTAAAATGTTTTTGTAAATTTAATTAACTTGAATCATAAATATTTATCAAATGTGGTAATAGATGATATTAAATGAAATCATTTTGTAATAAAATTATAAAAATTAATAAGGTCAAAACTAAATCGTAATATATCACACTAGAAGATTACATATTTAAGTTTCAGCAATGACTGAATATTAAAAAATCAATCGTTAGTCTATCATTGTATCAGTATTTTTAAAATCAACAATGGATGATTTGAAATGCTGTTTATCTATGTTTTCAGAAATACTAAATATTATTAGTTATTATTAATTTAACACATTTGCATTATTTTAGTACCTATTTTATTAAATCTCAATGGAAAAATTTATTCACATCCTAAAATCCGAAATTTAAAAGGGGGAGAGGTCCAGATGCATTTGTATTGAAGTTTTATTATTTTTATACTGTAATATTAGTGTAGAAATCGATAATATGTGAAGATTAATAAGCATTAATACTTTTAGTTTTTATAGTTAACTAGTAGAGTGCAACCATGGCTTGTAGAATAAGTACTCAATCAATATATTTAATACAATTTCTAATTTGATAGTATGTATTTTGTAAGCAGAAAGTTCTGCTTATAGAGAGCATTGTTATAAGTGACCATTGATTGGTTTTTTTTTTTTAGTTTAAAAAACAGAAGAATTTTATTTAATTATGCATTAGTTTATTGATATGTATATTCCACTTTAAATGGTCGTCATTGTATACAGGCCTAAATATTTGACCAAGTTGCCTTTTTAACAGCAAACAACAATGATATCAAGTGTAAAAGTGTTATTATGTAGTATATATTTATTAAACTCCGGATTATGATTACTATTAAATTTAATTTGTACAAATTAGGATTTTTCAAAATTAATCTAAAAAGTGTGATTATTCAACTAGGATTTAATATTCTTTAGGACAACATTTATTTAGTTAGTTATTAATTCTATTTAGTTACTACTAAGTATAATTATAGGTGTATCAATTGCAAAACTCAATATTTCTCAATCAATATTTTGGTTAAGAAGCCCATTTATGTAATAATAAATATGTACAGAATATTTCGTATATAACTCATTACTAAATATATTTTTGATTTTAATAATTTGATACAAATGTATGTTTTTACGTGTAAACAACATAATTAAAATAACATACTTAAATAGTGTTTGTTATATCTAAAATCAAAATAAGTTCTGTATTGTAAAATTTGTTTCTGTTAGTTTCAACCGTAATTTCGTCATTAACAACAATAATAACAATATTATTCGACATATTTTGGTCCAATAAGACTATTTTATGTACGGAGGTACTACTTAAATAATTGTTTGACGAACAGAAATAATAATATGTACTTAGTATAAAATTATTTTTGTCCGAAAATTATTTTGTAAAGTTACTTTATAATTATTTATACGTCGTGCTCGTATGAGTACATATTTATTAGAAAGTCAACGACGTTTTCTTTTCCGGAAAAAATATCCATTAAAATAATTCCGTTAAACATACAATTTTGTAATAACTGACTTGCATGTTGTAGTAGATTTATAAATATATATAGAAAGAGAGAGAATTCTCGCATTGCTTTGTTTGTGTTAGTAAAGAGGGGAAATATATGGAACATCAAAAGAGAACTATATTAAATTGGTGGATTTTGTATATTCACTTTATACTTATCCGCGCAAAGAGTCTAAATAGAATACAATATACAGATAATTCCGTTTGATCTTTTTGTAATGTCTTAGAACATAATCGAATTTATCGATCTACAATACACATTGTAATGTAGCTAGTTTTAATTTTTACTGATCGTTGCGACGCATTTTATAGTTATCATATAGTGCGCGTTTTTCGATTTCATATACAATCATAACATGCACACAAATCAATAATTTGTTATTAAACGTGTGAGCACAAGCATATCACAAATGGCTAGTCCGTAAACATTTCATTTTCCAAACCACTTATTTTTGAGATTTTCCTTTCCTACAGAGACCTGATTATTTAGGTTAACTTGCTGTATACCAAAATAAACCAATATACCGCACAATAACGATATATACATACATGTATGGTGTTATAAATAGCAACTATATGGTCCATTTATTTCAACATTTCCTTTAATTAAAACCTAAAATTCGAGTTTATAAACTATAAATCCGAACTTCACGTTGATGTGAAAGCTATATTGGTCGTGTACATGCATTATCAATATCATGATACATTATTTGTATATACACGATATTATTAGTAAAATTGTAACAACTGAGAAAACATTTTCAATTCAGTTAACCAATAATATGTCAACAAAATAACTTGATATTAATATCTTATTATCGTCTACGTTTTGATTGTATACAGAATATTTTACTTAAATTGCATCATAATTTTTAATTTATTAGTTTAGTGAAAAGACATAATTGGTAATATTTTTATAGTGTTATATTTTGTACTAAAAGTAATATACCTACTACTCATGGAATGTACACTTGGGGGTGAAGTGGGACTCTTCATAGGATAGGTCATTATAATGGATTTGTTAAATTTGAATTCAATGATAGGTATCATTGTATACTAAAAACGATTCTGAACGGAGATGATATGTTTGTCTAGAATATAATACAATGTTATTCATAAATATTGTAATAAGTATATTTTATTTTGAAACGAAAAATTTAGAAAAATCGAAAATTTAAATTGTCTATAAATAAGTCAAAATATGTCAAAATACTTTGAAAACTTAACCATGTATAGAGAACGTCAATATAAAAGATTTGGTGAATATTTCAAGTTGTTGCGATTTTTGGTTTTTGAGTTAGAGTATTTTAAAAAAACCGATATCATTTATCAGTCTAGAATATTATACATTATATTATATTTTACCTGTAATTCTATGTCAATATTCGCTGTTCAAACGCTTATAATAAAAATTGTGCCTATGGATTTTAATAATTTTTGAATGACATTAAGAACTACTTCTGTGGAATCTTCTATTAAATTTTCAAGTATTTTGTAGGAGCCAAATTTTTTTTATCACCGATTATAAAAATATAATGTAAAAAAATCGAATATTTTAAATGCCTATAAGTGCACAGTGGTCTAAAAATTAAAAAAAAAGGAAAAAATGTTGAAAATGATAATTGGAATTAACTATTTTTAAAAGTTGATTTGTATTCTATATGAGATTGAACATTTAATCTAATAGCTATTAGTTTAATAGAACCACTTTTAGTGATGATAACACATCGCTTAATGTTTACAATAACCAAATATAGTATTTTTCGTACACTCACAAAACTAAAAGTACACATTTCTTCCCGACTTTTGTTCGAATATAGTTAATATTTAATCGACATATTTGGTACCAGTGGAAATCTTATAAGGTAAGGAAAATAAATTTACTAAAATTTATATTTTTATTTACCTATAACATATTATTTTAATTAGTTAA
This sequence comes from Sipha maydis, assembly GCA_034509805.1. NCBI lineage: Eukaryota > Metazoa > Arthropoda > Insecta > Hemiptera > Aphididae > Sipha > Sipha maydis. The sequence continues at coordinate 88,713 of JASXSY010000070.1, read as the reverse complement.
ATTATATTTAAATTACGTTTTTATTGTACATAAAAATCTAAACTAGTCGTAGTTTTTAAAAAAAGTAGCGTGAAGTAGTGTGAAAGCGTAGGTTATGTATAATTCTATAATTTGTCCTAAATAAGATTTCATAATTTCCAGCTGCCCGTATTTGCCCCATTTTTTATAAATAATTTTTGTTTAGAATTTGTTGAATGAAATGGAGTCAAAATTAACACACCGTGATTTATACTTCAAAATATTAGATTTAAAATCTAACAAAAATTATAAAGTTGAGGCCCTCTATGATTTTGTTTTATGTAAAGTAGATTATGTGAAAGAGCAATCGGAAATGTATCAAAGTGATTTGAAAAAAAAATTGCATATTTTTATGAAAGAATTTGATAAACGATGGCAGAAATGCAATAGAACAAAAAATCGGTTTGACACAATTTTTGAAACGTGGCTAAACAAAAAATTTATTTTTTCTGAAGTTTCAAAAAGTTTACCAATGTCACATGTAGGACGACCAAAGGTGCTTTTTTCTGATGCGTGTGACAAGACAAAAAGGCATATATCCCAGACATTGCGTACATCAAACTCAACAGAAGAACTTGTTTATGTGGCACAGTTAAGTTTAAAAGAAACCGGAAATTTCGATGCTGCTAAATTATTAAAAGAAGCGACGTCTACTACTCCTACTCGTGCTTTAAACATTCAAAAGTCGTATACTGCATTTCAAAATGTTAAACCAGTTCAAATGTATTCTGAAGAAGAAGCATTGGCATTAATTATAGATGCTAAACTCACCAAATCACAGTACACATTAATACGATTATAGGCAAAACAGAGAAATGTAAATATATATCCTGCATGTAAGCTTGGATAAGGTTTTTCGAATGCCTCATTCATGTTGCGTATCGATTAGGTTTTAAAAAATGGCAAGCATGGGGAGATGACCAATAAATGTTAAAGGAAAATAAAAATAAAATACAAACTAAGTTTAGACAAGAAATGGGTCTGTTGATTGATCAACCTCGTCCTGGAGGAAGTGGCACGACTAATGATGGTAACACGGCCAGACGATTTTTTCTAATCCAAAACGTATCATCTTCTATAACCGGTGTTGATAAAAATATCATAGTACGATTCAAAATTATACTTGAAGTTATATCATCAGGTGAAAAAATTAAAGGTAATATAAAACAAAATAATGTCATTTAAAATAGTATCTTAGGTATTTTACTAGCTTAATAAAATAATTAATAAATAGGTAATGAATGAATAACCATTTAAAAAATATTAGTTTTCTTTATTTTATTTTAGGAGTTGAATTTAATAATTATGCATTTGAGACAGCTCAATTATTCATTAATAAATATCCATGGTTTTATCTACCAGCATCCGTTCACAAAATTTTGATTCACGGAACACAAATTGTTGAAAATGCCATATTGCCAATCGGTTTATTATTAGAAGAAGCACAGGAAGCTAGGAATAAGGATATGAAGAGGTTTAGGGAAAATAACATAAGAAAAAATATCCAGAAAACATACGATGGAAGATTTATTTAATAACTTGCTCATTTCATCAGATCCACTTATTTCCAGTATAAGAAAAATTAGCAATAAAAAAGCAACCACATTATGCGATGAAGCAAAACTGCTTGTATGTATTGTAGGAGAAAATGAAGAGGATGTTTACATTAATGAGGAAAATAGTGAAGACGAATTTATGGAGTACGAATAATTAAATTGAAAACAACTAGCATATTGTGAACATTTGTATATTAAAATGTAGATTTATATATAAAAAACTAATTCGTAATTAATTTACTGTAAGTAACAATGAAATAAAATATTAAATACTTTTTATTGTTTGTTTAAGACAAAATATAATAAAAATCACCATGAAAATATTTTTTTCCAACTTTTTTTTTTTTTTGGACCACTGTAAAGTGGCTTAAAAATCAATATTATATTTTGAAAAAAATATGTCATAAAGGAAATACTAATCTTAACAGCTGGTAAAAATTTCAAAAAATCTGCGACTTATACTTTTTGAATTATAATATTTAAAATATTAAAAATCGTTTGAGAATAAATCGCTTTTTTATGCAATTTCGTAAATATTTAAATTTCAAACAGTCATAAAATTTTTTCCTCTAAGTACGGTTTAAATTTTTTTAAAGATTTTTGAAGAGTAGCTTATAGATAACCTAGTGTTAAAATTTTGAACCTTAGTATGAACAGAAAAAATTTTATGAATTTTTATCTACAAAATAACTTGCAAATTTTTGCGATTTTTACATATTTTGTATAAATTGGAACTTTGAGCACTTATAAAAAAAAATTGTGACTTACGATTTTAGATTTTTTTTTATCAGTTAAGGAACAACTTATAAGAAACCTTGTATTAAATTTTCAAGATTTTCTGGCCGGCCAAAAAAAAATTATAAAAATTTGAAAATTTCAATTGTCTATAAATAGCTCAATAAAAGTCAAAATACTTTGAAAATTTAACGGTGTATAGAGGACGCTAATCTAAACATTTAGTGAAAATTTCAAGTATTTATATCGATTAGTTTTTGAGTTATAGCAAAATAAAAAATTTGATTTTGTCGAAAACTGATTTTGCGTAAAAACTCCCGTTTTTCCCTTATTTTTTTAGGGTTTTTCCCGTCGCATTTAAAAAATATTGAAAATACTTTTTACTTTTGACTCCCCAAAGTACCAACTAGATTCACTTTCCTTTCAGAAAAGTTGCTACATAAGGAAATCGAAGCATTTTTACTTTCAAAAAAGGTGTCGTCAGACACAAAAATAAAAAATAAAAAAAAAAAAACACACATCATTGTAAGACCAATAGATTCCATCACTCCGTTCAGAATCTAATATATTATTAAATTTTTATTGATTAGAAAAACGTTAACAGTGTATCATAATTACATTAATTTAATAGATTGGCATGGGTATACGATGTAATTTGATATAATTCTGTGTACGTCGATATAATCATTAAGTTTTCGCATTATAATCTATTATATTACACAACATTTATCGTACTCGTCCGTGAAAACTCTTAATCCAGCTTATAGCTTATAAAAAAAAAAACTTTGATATATTAATAAAATATAGAAGGATAAAAATATTTTACATGTATGATATTATATGAAATGTTGTATCTTGTTAGACGGTTTTAAACAATACGTTGGTTTACGTGTTAGTAACATGTATATTATAATAAATTGCTGTGGGAATGAATATTGTACATTCGATGTTTTCAAAATAATTTTTTAGACTGAACTTCTAGATTGGAAGTATTTTTCAGTGTATATGGAATGTTATGATTGTTTTTTTCACCTATGTATTTAAGCACATTTATTTGTGTTGCATTTATCATCAAAGTATGTTACTGCTATTAAAAAAAAATATATGTATATAATAATAAAAATAACATTATCTATTACACATAGTAATGTGTCCAATATTATTGTTATTGAACACCTGTAGATGTGAACAGTTAAATTTTTTTTTTATATCAGTCACGCAAATAAGAAAAATAATAATGCTAGTCTTAAAATTATGTTTTATTATTCTGAAGTACGTAGAATAGCACAGCATGACGTTTAAAATGTGATATTTTTGTTGATTCTAGCGCTGAATTCTTACTGTTGCTGGACAGGAATTTAGAAATGACTGGAAATATCTGCGTTTGACGTTACACAATTTTCATTCCCTCGCGACACATAGAACGCTATTATATTAAATAAAATACAAAAATAAACAGTACAAAAATCCATAGTTACAATATGTATTAGAATAAAACGCGAATGTACGCTCTGCGGCATCGCGGTGGCGAACGTAATTATTTGTATCAAAATTAATCGAATCGAATTGGTCCAATCAAATAACATTTCATTTGTGTTGTGAGCAGCCGATATTTATTTTTCAACGCGTGTCTATTAAATCAATCAAACCGAATTTCGTGAACCAGATGTGCTTACGGTCCGTGAAAACTGTCAGCGGTAAAAACAAACGGAAATATCGTAATGTCATAACCTTACGGAATTGCCGAGCTCCCGGCATCAACAACCATGTAATAATTGTTCACAATTATTTCCACCCGTTGTTCGTTTACGAAATTTATGTCCGAATATTAATGAAAATGTCTGCAGACATGGACTGTGTATTATGTATAAGTTGAGATGTTAAAGCACGGTATTTCATTTCATTTTTTTTGTATAATACCGTGTTATACGGCATTATACCAGTATTAAACCGTATAGAACCTTGCAGTACTAAGAATTATTAGAAATTCGACACAGGTTATAAAACTTTGTTAATTTAGAAATTTAAATAATTTTACAATGGATTAATTATATAATTATAATAATAATAATATAAATAATTAAATAAAAATATAATAATATTTGTTCATGCTACTAATTATAATGTAATATGTGTATTACATAATGACCAGAAATAATTTAAATTAAAAATATTTGAATTACAATTCATATTTCATAATAAATTATATTCTTAAAATATAGTAAGTAGCACCCGCAAGACGACATTACTGAATAATGATTATTATTTATTAATTAATACTTAGAATATTGGGTTATATGACAACGTAAATAACAATATTAAGTTTTATATAAGTCGATAAGAATAAAATTACGCAGCTAAGGATATTTTGGTAAATTAACGTTGTGTCCAGATAAAAAGGTCCCGACAATATCATACGTATATGCAGCCCATGTTTCTCAGGTACATACATAAATTGAGGCCCGTGTTTATGACATGTATTCAGTCATTTAGCCTCAGACAGAAAATTTAATTTATAAGGCAATTGTCATTCAATGTTCTATCCAGCTTCAATATAAACTTATAATAAATAATAATTCAAGTTTTAATAAAAAATGTGATTAAAAAAAAAAAAAACAATTTTATAACAGTCATATTGACAGTCTTTTGTTTGATGAAATAGAAAGGAAAATATTAATTGTGCATTTGTGACATATATTATTACATAAAAAAACACACGGAACGAAATTTACATGAATAAAAATAACAACCGGGACACAATTAACATCAAAAAGGTACAATGGGATTCTAATTTACAGTTTCCAGGATATTTTCAGAATGAAGATGTTACTCGTATGTTACAGTAGTAAATGGTAATAATAAATAATAATAATTCTATACATGACAATAATAGCTAAAAATTAAGTACAAAACAATTTTATACCGTGCGTGTAATGTGTTTGTACATTATAATTGTATACCACTGTGCATTGCACACTAGCATTCAACGTCACGTCCCCGCCGATCTATTCGATTATTGACGATTCGGAAAACGCATCGCGTACCTACCGGTTCGCGCGCGCGCAGTCACTTCCGTCCGCGTTACAACACGGTACAACATGTTAAGGGACGCGTCCCAAGGTGGGATGAGACACAAAATATTGCAATCTGTTTTCTGAAAACTGGTTTCCAAGACGCGTCTGACGCTGTGTGCCTAGACTTTTGACGTCAATGCCACGACATCAGTGTTTCAATGGTCCCCGTGCTTTGTGAACAGTGAACACTGATTATCTAAGGAGCGAGGACGTGCTGTGAGGACGATGAATTATATCGAGAAAATATTATCTTCTATGTTAAACTATTTTGTTATACAAAAATAAATAAATAATAACCTTAAAGATGTAGATAATACGTAATTATTGCACCTCGAACATTGAATGTGTACGGTCATAATGGCAAATTAAAAATTATTGCAGCAATCCGTGCAATAAAACAATCATTCAATCGTTGATGAAGTTAACAAATTATATACACTTCTAGCTTGCAAGAACCCAACAGAAATAATAACTTTGATTGAAATAATATTTTCTTGTGGCATTATGAATCTATGATAAACACAAAATACATATAAAATTATTTAAATTATGGCAAGATGGTAACGATTGGACACAGTGTAGGAAACTAAGACGACTAGTCTAGGTCGGTAGACGTTGCGTCCGGTGGTTGCGTCTTTGTGAACCTTTTAAACCCGTACCTCTCTTAACACGCGCGTACTTTGCGGTCATGTTTTTATGAGCTGGCTACCACGGTACAGTGCCTTGGTGCGAGAGGTGACCGATGTTCGGCAGTGCTCATTATGAGTGTGCAAGGTGAATGTGAATAATATAATAATGTTATTGTCAACGTTGTTGTGTACACGGCGGTGTGCGCGAGAGGTTCTCAGCAACGGATTCATTCTAAATCGCCTCATCGATACGTACTACGTCCGCGACGGATCGTAACCATAAGCGTGTTTGTGGTGTGTGCTGCCGGCAACACATTCGTTTGTACCTATCATTTACGATTGGCTCATAATTGGTTAAATATACGTGACCTGCAGCTTCTGAACGCCGGATGGAGAGAGACACATTGATGATAAGGTCATATCTCTCTCTTTCTCTCTTTTTATTTTTCTGTACATCGATTAATAAATTATATTTTATGACATGCTAATCTTGTTGCATGAATTAAAACGTTTCAAATAATCAAGTAGTGTAGGTAAACAGTTGAACATAACCGTTTTCGACCAAAGTCATACCTTCTTTTTTTTCGATCAAATCAAAGTAAACGGTAAACAGGTAAGCAGTCGATTCACTCATAGTTCGATCAAAATATTTTGAAAGGAGTCTGTGAAAATATTGAATATGTAGTAGTTAAAGTTTGTGGTTTTGCCAAAAAGGAAAGAATACGATTTTGGTCGAAAGAGGAATCGACTACACAGCATTCATACCCAATCATTAAGAATAATTACAATGCAAGTTTGGAAGATATCAATTAGTGCTTTTGCGTTTCATTTTCGAAATCTAAGATTGGGTTAGGATTCTCGAGAAATGTATTTCCTTCTTCATTTCAATCATTCGATTTTACATTTTTCTGCACTGTTGTGAGATTATACGTGCCCAAAGGAAATGTTTTACACTCAACATAAGGATAAAAAATATAAATAAATTTTCTCCCATATATCACGGTCATATTATTTTATTTTTATTTTTATAATTTTGACACATTTAATAAAAACATTTATTTTTATGAAATTTTATAAATTTTCGGATTATTTATTATTATTTTTTATCACCAGCTAATATTTATTTACTTAGTAATACGATACTTTTCGTTATTGGTATCGCGTTCATGTTGCTATAAATTATGTGATGTGCGGGATATTCGCATGCGCGAAATACTTAAATGTGAACAAATATATACATTATGCACTATGCAGTATACGTAGGTAATGATGAATTTCCCCTTGTGCGTTATTGGTCGGTCATAAATCATTGATGTGATGTATGTGTGTGTGTATGTGTGTATGTATAGCGTGTCAACACTAATAATAATAATTACAGGTCATGGTTGTTTATTCTTGCACGACAACGTCGTCATCACCGCTGTTGCACCGTTAACTCCTCCTAGTTTGGCTGTGAATAGATGACCACGTTTAGTTGTTTTTTCCTACTATATTGCATCATTACTAGCGAAGAAATAATACACGTATAAGACTTTTGCATATTACGCTGAAAAACTGTTATCGGCGAGTTTTATTGTTTTATTTTTTCGTTTTAATGTATTTTATGTTGATTAATGTCACTTAATCGCGACCGAACCGTGATATAGAATTTAATAACTTTTAGAACATCATATTTCCATTATACTATAGTTTTATTGTATAATTGCGAACGAATACCAAAAGTGTGATCGAATTATACGGCTTGAAGTTTAGACGACTTCAACGAACAATTTTTACATAATTTCTGCGATCAAGCTTTCGGGTGAATGGTATAATAATTATGCGCCAACGGTCTTGAATAAAAACGATATATTTTATCTTTCCTAGTTTTGGCGACCACGGTATACTTCTGAGAGGATATTTATCAAATTTCTCAGTAAATATTCAACGTAATAATGTAATTTTACGCATCGTCTTTCGCTCAGAATCATTATCTTAACGCTACAATAACATTAATCATTGTTTTCGTCGTCGAATAAACTGCAACGCTCAAACCTTACTGCACTTCAACCTGTCGGGGTCTATCTTTTCTAAAGATTATTGAAGATTTCCCAACTCAACGATGAGTTGGATACGTCTTGCTCATTTCGGATTCGAATTGTAAAATGTATGCATCCACATATCGCGTATGTTGTTTGCATGTTGTTGTTATATTATAATATCGTTACCGTCCGAAAAAGAAAACCGATTACATTAATTGTGTTTCGTTCGCTGTTCCAGTTGCGTGCAGATATTTTCACTCGATCTAATCATGATAAAATCTGCGAGCCTTCTCTTGGGTCGAGCGCACGTGTCCCCGTGGACTACACAATATAATAATACATAACAGTAGATGTGATATGCGTATAGTGTTCCCATGATTATATTGCTGTACGCGGAACAGCAGACGTAACTACGACTGCAGTTCCTGTCCCCATACGCATTTCTATTGCGGTCGAGGGTTTTATAAAACAATATCAATAATTATATTTGTCGGGTTTTGGGTGGGAAAAATTAAAAATTAAAAAAAATGTACGGATTAGTTGACGAGGTACACGCACTTACTATTATTTCGCATTGCTCATGAATAACGTATTATTGCTTCGAAAGTGTTTTTGTAACTAACAAATCGATAAATATTTTAAGCGATAGTTGAAAGCGTCCCGTCAATTATTACTCTTTAACTTAAACTTATACCGTCTACATGTTTAAAAGTGGAATATTTGTGAGGGGTAAGGCATACTACACTCCACCGTTATGTTTCCGGCGTAAAGCAACTACATTTGTTACAGTCCTTCCAACGATGGTAACCCTAAATTAGTAGTTGTGCTTACGGCCAAGGATTGAAAAATATATTTAAAAATGTGCACACCATCATATTTGGGGATATACCATTTGGATGCGAACCCACCACCGGTCGAATGAACATACAGCACATGTAAAAAAAAAAATTACTTATTCATCGCCGTATTATTATATTTATTGTAGTTTTGACGTAAACACGCATTAAATTACCTAACCGATTATTCGCGAACAGCCGTGTTTCTTGTATGTGAATAGACATTTTCGGTGAATAATATGACGTATTATAGGTACACATAATTTATCATAATACAGTGTATCGTTTCCTCATATGTAATTATTATGACTACACGTTGTACAGGTGTAAATCAAATATGTAATACATAGTATTCACAATCGTTTCTTAACATATTATATTTTTTCAAATTAAACGTTCACCCACCTTATCTTTGTTTACATTGTTTAAATGGAAAGGATAGTATATAAGAGAGATAGCGAACCTCTGTCATACGTGTTACATGGTGATTCGCTTGTATAATTTTAACCACACCAACATTTTGAAATGTAATACAACATTTTTTACATAACTTTTTCTTCAACGTTGAAACTTTTTTTTTTTTATTAGCTTTCATTTAATAACTATTATAGCTCGACTATTATAAAAGCTACAAGAAAATATTATGATACGTATAGTAAATATAATATACATGATAGAGTAGTGAAATAAACAGATATTAATAATGATGCAGTAATATGGAAAATTAAATATGCCTAAATATCATTAAACAAATACAGAGACATATATATGTATATATATTATTATTATTATAATATTAAAATACACCTATATATATATATATTAGTGAGAGTATTACCTATAATATTGGATAAGATTTCGCATTGGAATGAGGGTGTGACTCAGGAACTTTGGTTGGATATACAGTTGAAAGATATCGTTTTTTTTTTTTTTTTTTTTTTTTTGAGTTCCTTTGAAAACTGTACAGTCCCTTTAGTTGGCGTTGTGGTCTTCGGAGCAAAGTGCACATTTAGCAGAACTATTCCGGTCCTTGGTGCACTCATTATGATGTTTCGTACCACATTTAACGCAGTGGGTGACATAGATGCAATAATTTTGCATGTAGCCAAAAGACTGTAGCACCTATAACGTTACGGTATGCTTAGGCTCTTTATGTGAGATTTTTCAAATACCGCTTTGTTATTAAGTTACGACTTAATATTGTGAATATCTCTATTATTATCATTCGAATATATCTCTACAAAAAATTGTGGAAGGTGACATTCATTTTTATCTTTGCATTATAAATGTGTTTTACAAGATGACCCAGTTCCTTTAGAGCTGAGGAGATGTCGGTACTTTAGATAGAAAAGTTTAAATTTCTGAAGGTGACCCTGTAAGGGCATCGAAAACGAGGTGAAAATATATGAAATTAGGCATCAGTTTTATTTAAGTGATTAACAATCTTAATTGAGCTATTACGGCCTAAAGGTTGAACAATGAGATGAGAAGGAATTGTAAGTAAAACCGTTTGGACCGACAATATTTGTCAACATTTAGTTGAAAGCTGAGTTATTTGCATTGATCTTTATGTAAATCGCTGGAGTCAGAGGTTCAAAATCCTGAGTGGTGTGAGGTGACTTAGTGAGATTGTCTATATAGAGCTGGTTGAGGGAGTGAATATAATATTATTTTCACATATATCATTATTGGCAAGAACGGTGAACTTGTTTAGTGAAACAATTTCGAAAATTTCGATTTTTATCATCCTGCCTAAGTGATATAGATGAATTTGACAAATTACGTTTTGTGTTGCTACGTGTACTTGGCGATTCAGTATCAATATTCCGAGATTTATTTTTCGACGATATTGTTAGTTGGAAACAATCAATAGTGTGGATTGAAATAAATAATGCGCGCGCACTGATGCGATAACGGAATGAGATAGTACAATGTACGTGTGTTCATGTAGAACATTATGGTTAAACTGAAACTAATTTTAAATTATAAAAAATGAATCAATAAACAAAATCGTATTCAAGTGTATACTTGAATTAATGTTTTAAGCAAAAAACAAAAAATAAAAAAATAAGGGTTAGCAAAGTTACTGATTTGCAGGGCAAATAAAATCAAACTAAATATATTTATTTGTCATATGGATATCAAAAGGTTTGTCCTCCTTGTTCTACGCAGTACTTTATTTTTATAATATAGGGTTACGAGTTTGTTTATCGATAAAATTACGGGGTTTGACTATGGAATATAACCATGTGATAACCTGATATACTGTATGTAAAGTATATTTTTATATTTTATTTTTCAGAGGTTTGGTCGTGGATCGATCGATGTAAGCAAATTCTACACACTATTTAAAGTATCAAAATAATATTTATAATTATAAAATTATAGCTATAATTATTAACGGTTCTTTAATTTTCACTACATATTATATTATACATTAGATACTCATAGGCATTATGTAACGGTTGTAAAGATAATGAACTTTAAATTTTGAATGCAAATGGTACAGTTATATTATTAAGTTATAAACACACACATATAACTCAACGTTTCGTATCGATTTAAAACAACTATTATTTTATACAAATCTTTCCATTTTCCTAAAAAATGTAAATAACTCAAAAACAATATGATATTTAAAATACAGGATTCAAATATTAATTAAGCCATAATAGGCTTCGTATACCTATAGGTTTCCGTTTCATTGGACACTGTAAATGGATATTTGTATTATTGTTTACTTTTTTCATTTGTGTTTAAAGCTTCTACTGATAGGATAATGTAATATTGCAATTTAAAGCTTAGATTTCATTTTTTATGCTTTGGAAACGTATAAACTGTTCCGAGAAATATCAACCTTTAAGTTAAATTTTAGTTAAAAAAGCGTTTAATTGCTTAGGAACGTGATAGCATTCCATACTATTAGCTAAGTGCAAAAACTCTGTTTATAATTCATATTAATATTTTTTCTTTATGTTAATATAAAAAAACTTAATAAAAATACTCTCATGTATTTTATTGAATTTAAAGTGTTTTTAAACAACTAAAATAGTTGCAGCAAAATATGCAAGTATTTATGCAACTGATACGATTATATTCGGAAATAATAAGTGTATATATTTTAATGCACACACACACACACACACACACACACACACACACACACACACACACACACACACACACACACACACACATATATATATGTTATATATGTTATTTCTATATATACTTGGTATTACTTGTCTAGATGTATATAATATTTGTACCACATTAAGCTCTGTGTCCTAGATATATGCCGACTAATCCGTTTCATTTTAATCATTTTCAAAACAATAGCATAATTATTGTTATTTTATTTATTTTCTACATTCATCAGTCATAACATCATACGTACTCACGATAACAATGGAAAGTTAATATTGATTATATTTACTCGATTCTTCTATTGTAGGTCACATTATTGTCATATCGATCAGTTAAGAAATGATTCTCAGATCACACGCAGTACTGCGGCTTATTTCGAAATCGGAATTAGTTTATTATTATTATTATTATTATTTTGCATAAATTTGTTGGATAATAACCACAGCTAGAAAAAGTTAGAAACCTAATGAAATGGTAAACTTACGTATATTATGCGTGTGCTGTATTCGACGCTGGTTATAATTAGGTACGACATGTACCTATACCACGGTAATAACGAATCGACGTGCGAAACGAAGGTTAGTAATAATGATGGTATGAACCACGCGTCATTGTACCGTATGATGTACACCTATAATTAATCATGAGATTATGCTCAAAATAATAGCATGCGGTACGGAAAAAAACGTAACGAGCTCATATTACACAGAGGATATTTGTAATACCACGATGGATTTTAACTGTTCAGTATCCAAGAGTGCGATCACCATTTGTTATATTATAATTTATACACATTGCAGTGCTAATTGTATAAACAAACGGTTCGTGGCTCTCAGCGTCAAACGACGCAGCGTAATGTTTTGCTTGGTCGAAAAACAGTTATTATTAATAATACACATCTGAACGCTGTACAGGCCGATCGCAATAGCCGCCTGCTGGAAACGTCGGCGTTGAACAAGCGACCGCAAACATGTGTACGTATAATATGTATTATGATGAAACGCGTGTAACATCGTGTTCTATTGTCTGCGCGCGCTGGGCTTATTATGAAAAGTCAAAACGTGCCGGTAGTCTTTGGTCATTTTTCTTTATACCGCGTTTATGTCTATAATAATAATCGACACAGCCATGGCACAACGCGTACACACATAATATATATATACATATATATACATGAGTGTAATTGCAACTTAATCGTATAAAAACGCCGCCGCCGCCGTTACCACTCTTAATGGCGTAGACGAGTGTTCACGAAGGCTCAAGGATTTTATTATTTTTATTTTTGCTTCTCCACAAAATTTCTTTCACCGTTACCGCCGCCAACGCTTGAACGACCAACAATTTAATGATAAACTATATCAAGTTTGAAAAGCCCACTCGGAGTGTAGGTGTTTTCCACCAAGTGTGCGGAAATCTGTAGTTTATAAACGTATTTTAAAGAACCAAGTTACCAAGACCCTCGTAAAATTCAAAAATAATTCGTTAACATGTACGGCACAACGATGCTCGTGCTTAGAACCCGCGATTATTTCTATTTTTGTTAATAAATTGTTCATATTTTTATGTCAACTTTTTTGATACCGGCCGTTGTGAACAAATCAGTATTCAAACACTAACGACTGTGACTACGTGTATACCGTATCAGCAACTAACGAACGGGCACAGCAGGGGGAATGAAGGATATAATGTTGAGGATATAAACTCGCGTTCCGAAATCCAAACGAGACACGTGCACCACTACATCGCGCGTATCATTTACGCCAACATTTTGAGTGGTGTCCTTTTGTTGGAAAACATTGAAATATAGTGTTTTTCTGTGAATATCAGGAGGAATATGATAAAAATAAACACTATTTTTCAACTTATTTAAAAAATTTTGTTAGACACATCATAAACGACAAAATTAAATTTTGAAAATAAAGAGAAAAAAAGACGGATAAACTGCTTTAAATGTGAGAAATTAATACGAAAAACTAATAAATAATGAGATTTTTGAAGCTGCTCATTTATTGAAATTTTGGCAATTTCTGACACTTGGATACGTAGGTCAAGTGGTCTATAACCATTAAGTCGGTTTCGGTATTTGGTTTTAGTAGTTGTACAAACCGAAAACTTTGCCTCGATAAATAAGTAGTAGCAAATGGTAGGAGTACAAAAAAAAAAAAAAACAATACTGTAATTGCTTTTTGTCTCAAATCTTCATGACATGCATTTTTCAAACTTTGCCAACTTTATTTAAAATCTCGTATGAGTTGTGGTACCCCTTAGATGAGCTGGTATTTTTAAAGGTAAGGTTTGTAACGCGCGACATTTCGCCGCGACCGATAGCCATGAATAGTCGCAACCAACAAGTGTGGTTTCCAAGACGCGACATATATATATCACGGTTGTAAATTGTTTTTTCGTTCAGTCATCGCAGACAAAAATGTTGATAAGTTTTAAATCTGTTGAAGAGTGTACGCATTAGCCACTACGCGAGTGTACTTTAAATTTTTAAATAATATTAATAATAATAATTGTCGGCGTGGCAAGTGCCTACAATATTAGTATGCTGGCTTGTTCGCCAGTTACCAATTATTGAAATAAATAAAAACCAATTTGTAGATAATTAGATAAATATAAATATAATAAATAAATGAGTCAATGTAATTCTGCTGCTATGAATTAAAAATAATTCAATAAATAATATAATAAATACAATATTGGCCCTAGTGGCACACAATAAATAATAAATGAATATAAATAATTATAATGATATGGCCGGGTTGGCCCAACAATATATAATAATTGCAAGTAATATGTGGCCCAAACGGCACACTAATAATAAATACAATAAACGCTGGCCTTACAGTAGCACAGCTAATAATATATTAAATACAATAATAAATAATAACAAGCCGGTGACGGCTAGGCCCGTCGGCCTTTACACAAGAACAAATATGGTCGACCAATACTCACATGTGACTGTGATTGATGGCGGATTTCATCCCAACGCGACCGCACCAGATACTGTGACTTGACAAAAGCCTACGACGGCACACCGCAGTGTATAAAATAACAAATAATAAGTCACAGCGACCAGTGCGTGCGACCAACAAAGCACAGTCACCAACGAAGATGAACACTTCTGCAGCCCGAAAAGATGACACAAATGACAAAACCACGTTATTCACAGGGCGACCGCTGGTAAAACTAAAAACAATGACAATTAGCACGCTAGACAATATTCCAATGCCTCGAACGATACTATACCAGACGGTCGATTCACAAAACGAAAAGGTGACGACAACGTGGTTTCACAAAGAAAATGGCTGCAGACACAGGAACACGAACGCTTGAGTGTGCACACCACGAAAACGAAAAGACGAGCGAGAGTTGGTGCCGACGACATTCACCAAGAAGGCTCAGGCCGCCGGACATCAGAATGAAGATAAAATGTCTCAGTGCCACCACACAAACTGAAAAACACGCGAACTTACTGAAACTCGTGAGTACATGACTTTGACTTTTAACGAAAACATAACCGGAAATATTTGAAAACGTGGAATTAACGAATACATTTTCATGCGACTGATAACGATGCGACCACACCGCTGGCCGACCGCACACGGAGGCACGCCGCCACCGCCGACCGTTGCCGCAACAGTATGACGCACCGCTACGCCACACGAAAATGATAACACAACAAAAAATACTACAATTAATATTTGCTGCGCAAACAATAATAATAATAATAATTAGAAACCATGGATAAACAGTTTTTAATAACAATAATATTTTAACTCTCCTATTCATGGATGAAGATGATATCTCTTTCTATGTATTATATTTTATTGTAACATTTTTGTAATCTGTAGCTGATATATAATATATAGTATAGGATTATTTTGCACCTCTTGGACCAATATTTCATTATCAGACGGCGAAAATATTACTTTTGACATGGTGCCGTCGTAAAAGCTTGCAAAAGCTTGCACGTTGCGACCTGTAGCGTCCGGCAGACCAGATAATACGATTTCCGTAAAATTATACATTGATGATGTGTCGCGACGACATGTACCTTAAATGCATGTTTTTTCGCAAAGGTTGTGAACCGCAGATCTATGCGTATATTATCGACCGCGTCGCGTGACTGATATAAACCGTGGTGGCTGCGTGTGACACCAGTACCGGGTGTCGCTTTGCGTTCATTTCCTCTCGTCGAAACGGAACCGATAAATGTTTAATGTGTTCGCGTACACTGACGACTGGTGTAGCAAACAAGACTAAAAATCAACCGCACCTGTACTATAGCGCGGGTTGACCGCAAAACGTGTGTTGTTGTTATTTTTACTATTACTACTATTATTACGACTGCAATCGTGCCGTGCAGTTATTTTAAATTCGTGTGAAAAAAATTAAAAAAAAAAAAAAACCGCAGTGCGCAACGTACAATGTACATGATATACACGTCCTGTCCGTGTGCACAATACGCGTTGCGTTGACTGCATGGTTTTTTATTATATTTTTACGTACAATGTGAGTACGGTTGTGCATGCGGTGCACGCGATCGCGCGCGTCAAAAAGGGGTTAATCAATTAGGCATACAAGCGCACGGTCCGAGAACGGGCTCGAAACCCTTTTATTATGTCTGCACACCGTGTGCGAGTGTATATTGTATTATATAATTTCGGAGCGCAACACACACGTGTATAATAATTACGCGTGTACTACCATTATTCGTATTGTTATAAGCGCCACCGCTGTCATTCCTGGGCTGGTACGCGTACAGGTGGAACGTTTTATACGGACCTCCGGTGTGTCAGTGTGTATGTGTAAAAAATCATCCTGGAGATCGCAACCGTTCACCAAAGTTCTCTTTTACGCGGAAAATTTGTTCGTAACCAAATACTCATACCTAATACACATAATATCAATACTGTGTAATATATTCGGTTCGGACTAATCAATATAATTTTTATGTATAAATTATATGATACAAATTCATGTACGTTATATGAACATTGAAATTCGAGCAAACCTTAGAATCACCCGGATACTTCTACGTTGCACACTATTTATAGTTATTATGTCTGTTATTGTCCAACGTTGGTTATTATAGTTATCGCGTATTTTCACATTTATAATAAGAACAGAAAGTAATCGTAGATAAAAATGATTTGTTAAATAAAAATGACTGTAAAATAAAGTTTTAATTCGTATATGTATTTATTTTATTAAAATTATAACGCACCAAGAACCACTATAAGTGGAAATGTGTTTATAATATATACTTTTTATTATATATATATATATATATATATATACATACTATAGTTATAGTTATGTTTAATACTTGAAAGTTAGCAGAAAACTTTCTATTTACATACGTAAAAAAAATACTTTATAGTTAAGTAGCTATAAAGATTTAAATTAAAAACGCAAATAAAATTAAGTTTTATGGTCATATTAATTAGAAAAAATACCAATTATTCCACCGTCATGTAATAATTTTGAATAAAGAATGTAACATTATAGTTTACTGTATTTTAATACAGAAGAGTAAAAACATAAAACGATCTAATATGTGTTTATGAGCTATAATAAATAATTCCATACGTTGAGTGTTTATGATTTAAAAAGTCTGTGATATATAAATTTTTGAAATTTGAATTATTTGGATATCAATGTATAACATGAATTCTTATATACAAAGTTGACCATATGTGTATATATAGTATTTATTAATATTTATTAATATATCTACATGTTTTTAAGAATGTATAGTTTATTTAAAATAAAAACTTTTTTTATAACCATTTAGGTTTTATTTTTATAAATTATTAAATATTTTGAATGAAAGTCCATGGTGACGATTGTTTAATATTCTCCTATAAGAATATTTAGTATGAAAAAATTAATATTTTATTTTTTATTTTATTCGTGAGTTTAATATTTATATAAAAAATATCACATTTTTATTATCTATGCAGTTCAAAAATGTTGAATGCCATTTAATCTAAAATTTTTCAAAAGTTTTGTATAAATAATTCCTCTATGAAATACTTAAAAAATAAGTTTTACAAACATTTATCTCCGATAAAATTGTTATCTTCGAAATTTGATAAGTAACAATGTATGTTTAAATTAAGAAGCATGAGACCCTCCATCAAAAAGTCTTTAAATGGAACTTTAATAATACTTCTTATTGAAAAAAATTTAAATGAAAGATCAAAACAATAATATAATTAGTGCCTTTCTTTAAGTTATTAGACGACATTTTGAAGTATAAGTTTTACATGGTGTAATTAGCGAAAACAAATTATCGTCATTAAATTTATATTTATATGTTTTGGCTTAAGAATCAATATCGTGGTATAACGATGATGCTGAAAATGTTTTTGGATTTTTTTTTGATTTTTCACGAACAAAAACTAACAATTTTTTTCGTCCTACGTTCGGCCTAGTTAAAAATAAAAATAATATTTTTGAAAACATTAGCGAAAAAAGGTTTAATAATAACACTTTTGTTCCTTCAAACGATTGATGATCGACATCATAATGAGTTATATATTATACACACACACACACACACACACATACGAGTATATATATATATATATATATATGATAGGTGTATGTATTGGTTTCTCGCGAACGTATTTTATCTGATGCTCGGCGTAACTAAAAAAACGAAGAAAAAAAAATCTGGTTATAAAAAATTCACATGACATGTGTACACCATGCGTACATACGTATACATACGCACATAGAACCATAAAACTCACGACTTTTTAGCGATACCGAGAGCAGCTGTTGCGGTGAGCACGTATACATACCTATATTAATACATATATATTTTACAGCGACGGGGGTGAGTGAAGCCGATCCGCAACAGACCATAAACCGTTAATTGACGTGAAAAAAACGTGGTTTATACCTATATACTTATTATATTAGCCGTATGAAAAAAACCCTTGAAAATTGGTCGCTTTTTAATCCTTCCGTATAATTGACTTTAATATATAGTGTGGGGGTGTACCGGAAGCATGAAAGGCCGTATACAGCTTATGTATATATATAAATGTAATGTTTTACGCTTACACCGTTGGCAGCGGCGACGTAACAGCACACGTCGTATATCTATCAACGAAATTATTGTTATTAAACCACCGCGCCGCGCCTGGGGTAGTTTACCCTTATCGTAAGTCCTGCGCATCGTTGGTGATTAAACGCACGGTCGTCGGAAATCTCTTTGTTTTGCCTATCATCAAGTCGATGCGTATATTACTACAAATAAATAGATGCACCTGCAACGTTAAAGATGATAAAACTGCATACGCCATGATAAGGTGATGTCAAATATTAGGTGACTAGACATCGAAACCCATGGAAATTGATAATTCAGTGTTTATTTGTAGGAAGTCTTTTTAACGGATCATATGGATATTAGTTATAAGCGTTTCTTTAGTCATTCATTGCGAAAAGAATAATGTCCATGCACACGATTGTTATTCAAATCTATTTTTAATAACTGTTACAAGTTGTACTTATTGCACTTATTCCTTATTATTATAAGTGTATACCTACAGTTATTATAATTCGTACACGCCCGTATCTTCATGTATACCTAATTTAGTATTTATGACTACTAATACATGATTAATAGGTATGAAATAAGGTGATAATAGTAATAACAACGGTGCCAATTGCCTGCAATCTAATATACATTATTTTTTCATACAGGACGCGTCAAACACGATTAAATTGTATACTACACTGTTTTAAACGTATAATATATGCAAGAAGCACGTGTTTAATTTTAATTTTGTTCTTATCAAAAACATCGCTGTAAAGCATCTGCTTAGATCAATAGCGCACAACCTAGGGGTTGCGAATAGATTACGAAATTGTAATAGGGATGAGTGGAGGTCGTTAATGTTTAAACGCCTAATGAAAATATCATATACTACGTATACAGTTATGATACATAAGTGGTCTTTTCATCGAAGTAAATACATTCAAGGGGTGAGGATCAAAAAATGTTTTGCACCTGGTTTCTTAAATTGAGAAACTAGCAAATTTGGTATGATAATTAAAAATGGAGTGAATAATTGGAATCGTGCAGTTAGTGCTGTAAAAATATTTGAATCCGGTATGAGATAGACAATATAAATTGAAAATTATATGATAAATGTTGCCAACTGTTCCATCGTAGAGTTGGGCGTCTTGAAAGTTCCGAAAACGACGACCTTGTTTGTTTATTTTCATAATACATTAATAGTTGTGTTGATCACAGTAATACAATATTATCATACAATTAATTTCACTAACAAAATACGGTTCAAAGTTGAGCAATGTTTCACACTACTATATCTCTTATCTATATGAATATATATGTTATAATTCAAATGCCATTCTCTCGCTAATCAGTGAATACTCAAACCTACCATACTAATTAATTTGAAATTTTCGGGTAATGTACTTAATATAATATGTACCTGTAAGTGCAAAAAGAAAGAATTTTTTAAAAAAAAAATTGTATTTTGAGGTTTAAAATAGACTTTTTGGGGTCGGATATATTTATATATAATCAATGTTGAATAAATAAATAAAAATAAATATGATTAGAATATATACGTGAATTGTGAGCTTTTTCAACCTAACTTTTTTTTGTTTTATATCGAAATAGTATTTATTCTAATCTAAAATAGTAATAATCACCCGGACGTGACTGTGTAGTTCAGGTAGTATAAAACAATATACCTACTACTTATAATGTATACATTATTACGATTAAGTATATATGCGTTATTTCATCGTATAATAGCTTTGAATATTATTTCATTAAACATGTATGCATATTCAATAGCTTCTTATTTTCATAAATTTATTTATATTTACATTTTGAGTAGAAAAATTAGTGAAATAAGGAACTATTTCTAACAAATATAATTTGTTGGTTATGTTAGGTTCCTAGGTGGATACTTAAAAATTGAAGGTTTTTTTAACCATAAATATGTGAAAATTCTATTACAAGCTATCGATCACAGTAAAAGGTTCTTATTTGGGGCGGAATGAGAATTGCATATATTTCTGAACCCACAAATTAGGATTTTGTTCACGTCTGTGCCTGGTTACCAATACAGTTTGCGGTGATTAGTTTGTTAGATGACGAAAAAAAATAAAATGATAAAACCATAATCTCCGAACGGGCATACAGGGTGACAAAAAAAAAAAACTGCGTTGCTGTACAGCCGTCGTTTGTACAATGGACTGTTTACGAAATCAATATCGCTACTGTATCAACGTGTTACGTGTAATATTGTCAAACACGATATGATTAATATTTCGCGATCCTTGCGATGCCGTGGCGATCTTGTAATACGTGGCGGCGTTAGTGTATCATATACGTACGTATAGCATAAGGTACACGTACGGGCGGGCGTATGGAAATCCGGCGGACGTGATGTTGTATAATGAGAGGCGACGACCGGGAGAACACCAACGACGGCGGAGACGCAGACTCGTACGATCGGAATGGACCAATGGAGGGAACAGGTTCCGTGATTAGATGCAAAAAAAAATAATAATAATAAAAACACTCACGATCGGCCGCCATTGTGCAAACCCTTTCTCTCTTCATCGCCGCCGCCACTGTCGTCGCACGATAATAATAAGAATAATAATATACACATATGTGTGCATTTAATACACCATCATAATATACGCAGTTTGCTACGTTTGTTCCGTAAAAAAAAAAAAGAAAAAATTGAAAATAAAATACAGTGTTACAATGTTTTACTACGTTCACGCCTTCGAATTTAAAGTGCAATAGACTCAGGGGAGGGAGAGGGGATCATTACAGTCCTATGTCACTGCTAGTTCATACGTGCAAGTCTGGAGGGGATGAGGAATAGGCAGGATCACGTACAAGCTGAGACATTACAATAACCTCCTCCGCTGTACAATTATTTTTATTTTTATTTTTTTCACCGACCGCAAACGATAGAAATTACAATAAAAATAATTTTATAACGCATAGTTGATTAACATTTTTCAATGAATCTTGCGAATATCTTGTCAGGTATGGCTTAATATACCTTCTATGTCTTTTAAACGTACTCGCGATTATAATAATGTTATAATATGTAAAACTATTAATACAGTTATGAATAAATACCGAGTAAATAAAGTCAAAGGGGTAAATGAATTATAACGATCGCAGTTATAATTGATGATTTTTATTATTTCTACAGAAAGACGGGAAACGTCGGCATGTCTACAATTGTGTTGATGGTTATACGAAGTCGGCATAGTAATATTGTATGAATTATCATTCGATTTATGTGACCGGGAGGGGGGAGACCGATATCTTAGGAATCGGATGACTATCGATTTGGAATTCATAAAAATAATACAATACCACGGGGGTTTTGGAATATTTCTAATTCGGATTCGTACAACTATATACGCTGTCCTTCGGATTATATATAGGAGTATACACTATACACTACACGGACATTACAATGTGCATATTCATTTAGTTGAAAATACTAAAAGCTGTTTACACTGTTTACGTTTATGCTAGAATTCAAGTTTCAAGAAATTAATAATCCCTAAATTTAATATTATATAATAACAGAATTCATTCGAATCCGAACATGACAAAAATACAGATACTAGCAATAACACGCACATTCCTATTTTTAACTTGCATGCATTTGCTTAGTATTTCATACAATTTTCTAGAAGGGCTTCGTATAGTGAAATATAGACATAATTATAATATTTGTATTCTTTTAGCATTCATCCATGGCTTCATGTCGACTATGGGCCTGAGATTTTTGTATCTTGAAAAAAAAAAATTCACGGAACGTGCCAAATCAAATACATTTATAATTTGAAAGAGATGACATATAATCATAAAAATATACCTAGGATACGTACGATAGGTAGCGATGGTCTCGGGGACTAGAATATTTTTCAAATCTCAAACAAAAGAGTCTTTATTATGCCACAAACACGTCTAATATATCACGGCTTACTAATTATCTATTCGAACGCAAAGCGCACTAAAAAAATTTAAATCATAATGAAAACCCCTTAAAATGCCACTCGATCTCGAAAAGTTTTCAACAAAACCGTGTTTACGAAACTCAAATTTATTAAATATGAATGCAAAAAATATTTTGAATTGTTAACGATTTCGGTCACAACGATATGATACGTATTTTGCACAAATATAATAACTGTCATACGAATATCAGCTCTGATAACAATAATTGTTATTATATAAGCCATATCATTGTCGACCGCGGTGAGAGGAGTAGCAAAACAACTCGAAACGCACGGATTGCGACTACACATAGATTCGGTTGTAATAGATTTTATTATTGTACGAGTAATATATGCGTTCGGTAATATTGTACACAAACGGTTATTTTTTTTATTTTTTATACTCAACACCACATTATATACGAAGAATCTCGTGGTACTTTCAAAAGAATGTCATGCATAGTCCGTATTATAAATTACGAAATTCCAACACTGAAATCCTAAGAATATCATTATACAACTCTCCAGGTGTTCGCATAATGTGTCAGTTTGCCCACAGAATTTTGCCGTACGCACGTATCGTTCGATAGTATTATACTGTACGAATACATGTGTGTAATTTTTTTTCCTTCTTCTTCGTATAGAGTGTTTGTGCAGAAATGCATACCTGCTTACCGCTTACGAAGCATCGGGAACTTCGACGGTATCCTTGTAAACGATGGTTTCGTAATATTATATCATATTCGTGATTCGCGTTTTCGGAAAACTATGGTTTTACTTTTACTATAGAAAAATCAACAATTTTTAAGTATAAAATTATATGATTTTATTGACTTTGATTTTGGATTTTTTAACCCACCGATTTAACAGGAATTTAATTTAGACTAGGGTTTTTTGTTGTTCTCATGCTTTTTAAAAACAGAACTGGTGCACAGGCGTTTAGCAATAGTTAATGCCGTAATAATATTGTTATGCGATTGTAAATGAACTTGCGATGTTTGTCGAAATAATAAATTTTATTTTGGAAATCAAAGGTTTTCATATTAATTTATTAGTAAGTCGTTAATGATATTATATTTTCTTAGTTACCTAGAGATTATTAAAATCAATATTTAATTCATTTGATTTCCTATACGAGTAAGTGTATATGTAAATATATGTAAATATATGTAGTGTTGTATTCTTTTTAATCAGTCGGTATTTACTGAAATAATTTAATTTCAGTGCCAAATAATGTATACTTGGGTAACTTTTATAGTTACCTTTTTTCGGTTTTGAAAACAGGCTCGTAACTAGATCAATTCTTCAGGGGGAGCAAAAAAAGTGGTTGAGGGGAGAACAATAGAAAAAGCCAATATTATAGCTAATTTTATTTTACTTTTAAAAATTAATTACACTGTTTTAAATTAACAATCACTACCATAACCAACTCACATTTAAATTATCACCTTATGATACATTATTTTTTGTAAAATATATGACAATCAATTTAAAAATCGTCGTCTTCCGATAAAAATTATAGGGGGAGCAACATTCGGCTCTAGGAGTGGTGTCAATTTTTCCTCTAATCCCCCTCCCCCCGGTGGATACAGGCCTGTTTGAAAATCGAAATTAATTCGTAAAATAAATTCTCGCAGCGCGATATACTGCATTATAACAACATAAAAATCATTTATTAAAATAACGTAAAACGACAATGATATTATTAAAAGAGTTAAGCACGGGTAGTTTGATGAAAAATAATAAATAATAAACACATTGTTCCAGAACTTTTTTAAAGACATCTTACTGTTGGCCTGGTGCATCAGTAATGTTTTTAAAAATATTATGTTTTTACATATTTACAGTATGATGACTATTGTAGAATGATAACTCACATTAACTATTCATTTTCAATTTCGCTAGAAATAATATTGCTTATTGTAAACACTCGAAAAAGCAAATACACTGTTCTATATCCACGAGAAAAAAATATCAAGAACATACAAACATGGTTTATAAAAGATGAAAAGGGCAAACTTGTACCCATTTACAACAATAATATTTGTATAGGTATTGCTAGTACTATAGTGCTTCTTTCACATAATTTACATACCGCATTTGCTATATGTATTCCTCGACACTCTTCGAGATCTTAGGTTCAACAATCGCCACGTGTTTACAGTTAAAATTGTACTACACTAAGATTCGGACAAATCTTTTACGTTTAGTTTATCAAATGCCATTTTCAGCCGAGTATATAGTACAAAGAAAATAAATAGAATTATTTTTGTATAAATATTATTCGATGCGGTCAAGTATACTTGTAGCAGATATATGTACGATTTGGAATCCAGAATAAATAATTGTACACATCAACACGTATAGAATACATTTCGTTTAAAACAGCATTGTTTTTTTTTGTATTCAAACCCAACAATAGACGTACACAAATGTGATCAAAGATATTAAATTTGCGTATAAGGATAATCATTTAACGAAATTAATTGCTTTTATCTATTACAATATTCCGGACTTATAATATTACGGAAATGGATCATTATTATTTTTTTTCGTGTGTATACTTTGGTCTTTCAGCTTACTGCGATTTTCACTCACTCCGTGAATTGAAAAAACGGTAATAAAATTAGTTACATTGGCAATAGTCCAATGGGAGTGGCAAAGGTTCATGAACACGACAAATTATTTAATATAATTTATAAACAAATCCTGTAACAAAAAGGCGTGGGTCCGTGATTTCGACTATTCGCCAAAAGTTTGCAACACCATATTTCCAATGATATTTACAGCGAACTTGTTGTATGAGGCATCTGAAAGTCAAATTAATAACTGTATGTTATAATGACTTATTGTCCGGTATCAAATGTGCACCAGTTGTGTCGGCTGATTATGGTAAAATGATATAAGTTGTTTCGACCAAAAGATACGTATAACTTAATAATATTCAGTAACTGTGTTCCAATGCATATTCTCTTCGATTATCCCTCCTTATCCATTAAACGTAATGTCCTATTTAACTCTTTTAAGTCTTCAATATCTAAATCCTAATTGAAACCCCGCTATTATTATTCTTTCATTTATTCATGAGGCCTCATTATTAAAACTTTTATTTTTTATATATTTTAATTACTGCGATATTGTTATTTATAGTATTTTAATTTAATTAATTGTTGATATTCTTGTAATTGTAAAGTGTGCAATAATGTATTCACTAATATTTATTACAGAGTGTATTTAATTATTAAAAATAATTGATGCGGAAGTAATAATATAATACTTTTACAAGTTCATATAGTACGTATGAAATAGATTAGATACCCTTACGCAAGCTTTCTAAATTTGAAAAAGAATAGAGTAAGAGTTCGATCATGAAGAAGCATGAGAGAAGAGTTAAATCATGCTTCATAGTCATAACCGACACTTAGATACGAACTTGATCAACAATATGATCAAAGAAATGCCTAATTGTAAGAAAAAAATTCAGATTCTTCTGTAAAGTAGGTTGACTTAGAAAAAAACAACATTTTGTTTTGAGTATAAAATTATATTTGATTGCCTACAATTATTGTATTGCTATTTATTCCATTTTACATGACATTATGTTAATAAATTGTTTTTTAATTATTATAATAAAAATATGTTGCATTAGTGTAATTACAGATACATATAATTAATGTTTTATATTTTCCGTGTATGTTGCTTTTTACAATAAGTAAGGAAATGTTCTAAACGTTTTATCGTGATCACAACAGCGTCTCTTCATTAATACTTTAACTTACTTTTTCCTATTTGTATTGTTTTCAAGAAATAATTTGATCGCATTCTATTTTGTAGGTTAGTGCTCATAATTTTTTTGACAGTAACTGTTGTGTTCATTAAATTTTATTATAAATCAGATCATATCAACATTACGAAAAAGGAACATATATTGGTACTTATAATGTATATTGTATATTTACCGAGTTACTTCATCGTATTGATTAGTACTTCAACAATACATTTACATATAAATATATGTGTAATAATATTATTTTTATGTATATATTATATTAATATAATATAATATAAATCGGCTTTATTGTATGTTAAAATTATCAGTGCTTCCAATCCCCTTCTTAAAAGTTTAAATTTTTTGATTTTTTCAATAATTTCCTAAATTCAAAAGAAAAATCTGAAAACAAATTAGAAAAAATATCCAATTTATTCCAATATTTCAACCTCTATATGTAATTATTAAATATGGAATATATATATATATATATATATATATATATATATATATATATAAATTTATATACTTCTTTTTATTATGAAATAAATAATTTTGAGTTTAAAAATTGGAAAAATTGTATGAAATTAATATTTGTATATATAAGTTTAAATTAAGAACATTTGATTAGGTCAATAATATTATTTTATTTATTTTTAATAATATTAATCATATAATAATTATCAATACTATAATAATAATAATAATAATAGTAAAATTCTGTGCACTGACAAGGCGAGCTTTTTTAACACAAGGAGCAAAGCTTTTATTCAACCAACTTTCCAAATATTTTATAAAAATACAAAAAAAATTTACAATAAAAATATTTTACAATATGTTAATTATTTATTTAAATAACTATACATTTTTTAATACATTTGAAATTCGGTTTTTCGACGAACAGTCGTCAGGTGCGCACGTGTTTTCACCGCTCTGTCGCATTTCTTTTGTTTCTCGCTCTCCGTGTCCATTTCGCCCGTTGAAATGTATACGTGAATAACCAGTTAACTTCCACTCAAATACATGTGAATATCCGATAACTCTAAGCGTCCTGGTTCTCTTCAAAATTAAAAAATTAAACATTTTTTAATTAACCGGTAAGAAAACAATCATTCCTAATAGTCCACAACATTACGCAACCAACGCGCGATAGCGCGGCGCGCTACACCGATCACCGACCAATTAACTAGTCGTTATCTCCGCACAGTCACTATCGCACACACACACACACTGTCGCTCCGTACCGTACCATAATAACCACTTATTATCACATCTGCCATATTCACTAAAAATATGTCTAAGCAACCAGCGCAAAAAGTACCTCCGCTCAAAATAAAATTAAATCATACAAACAAAAAAAGCTCACCCGAGGAAGATGACGGCTTTCGTTCTCCACGAACTCCTCACAACAAAAACCCACCACAAAACACTCCGAAAATATTTTCGTCACCAAACCGTTTCTCAGTTCTCCAAGACACAAGCAATTTCAATTTCGACGATATAACTACCAACACTGAAATAAATGAATCACACAACCACGTTCCTGCCGACTCCATAGAAATGACCACATCAAACGAGACGTTAAAAAAAGACAAAATACCACCAATTTTCATTTCAAACCAAAATCTTAACTACAAACTTCTTTGTGAATCACTCGTAAAAATCGTTGGAGAAAACGGTTTTTACTGTAAGACTTCTCAAAAAAACGTAAAGCTTCAAGCCAACACCTCTGACAACTATCGTCAAATTATTCATTTTCTTAACGCCCAAAATAATGCGCAATTTCATACTTTTCAACTCGATAGCGAAAAGCCTCTCAGAGTTGTAATTCGCAACCTTCACCCTTCTTCGGCCTGCGAAGACATAAAATCAGCTTTGGAAAACTTTAATCTCACTATACTGCAAGTAGTTAACGTTCTACAGCGGCATATAAAAGTACCACTTCCGCTTTTTTTTCGTGGATTTGGCAAAAGATGAAAATTGCAAAACAGTTTTTGATATCACTTCTATCCTCCACACCAAAATTAAAGTGGAAGAACCGCATAAGCGCCGTGAACTAGTACAGTGCCAAAACTGTCAGGATTACGGTCACACTCGTGCTTACTGCAGTTATACCCCACGCTGCGTCCGCTGCGGTAAAAATCACGCATCGTCATCTTGCGATAAACCAAATGACGTTCCTCCCACCTGCGCTCTCTGTCAAGGAAGTCATCCGGCCAACTACAGAGGATGTCAAATTCATAAGCAACTGCAAAAACACCGCTACAAATCAACACATACACCTCCCCCCCAAAATGTAAACCCCCTGGAACACAAGCTAGCACTCAGACGACATTCCGATCCTCACCCCCAATAACCTCAAAGCCACAAAGATCCTACTCTCAAGCAACCGCCGGCATAAAACAGGATACCGCACCTCCCAACACAACTCAACAACCCGATATCAACTCAACTCTTAACAACTTTATATCAGAATTTAAGTCTATAATAACACCACTAATATCTCTTCTTACTACTGTCATCTCACGTCTTATTGAAAACAACAATGGCAAATAACCCCTTCACATCAAACTCTCTTACTATCCTCCTTTGGAACTGCAATGGTATTTAAATCACGTAAATGAACTAATAGTTGTGCTACAACGAGAAAAGAATAGACATAGCTCTAATATCCGAATCCCATCTTAC
This sequence comes from Sipha maydis, assembly GCA_034509805.1. Lineage (NCBI taxonomy): Eukaryota > Metazoa > Arthropoda > Insecta > Hemiptera > Aphididae > Sipha > Sipha maydis. The sequence continues at coordinate 59,203 of JASXSY010000070.1, read as the reverse complement.
CGAACGCTCCAAATTAAACATTCCTGGCTATCACCTGATATCATCTCATCACCCAGACGGTACTGCACACGCTGGCTCTGCAATACTAGTGCGAACTTTTATAGACTTCAACTCTCTCCCTAACACAACCGAAAACTATCTACAAGCTTGCGCAATCTCTTTAAACTTAAACCACATTCCTATAACAATAGCCGCGGCCTATTGCCCTCCTAGACACAACATAACAACGCAACAATTAAAACAGTTTCTCACTTCGCTTGGTCACAACTTCATTGTTGGCGGAGACTTTAATGCGAAGCATCCTCATTGGGGTTGTCGAACAAGCAACCCCCGTGGTAATAATCTATTACAGCTCATCTCTCCCGAACAATATCAAGTCTACTCTCCTCCACATCCAACTTACTGGCCTACATCCCCAAATAAAAGACCAGATATACTTGACTTTTTTATTTCAAAAGTTCCAAGTCACCTCTTTCACCACGTGAAAACTTTAATGACTTACACTCTGACCATTCAGCTGTACTACTCACTATCAATTCCTCACCTCCATCAGATCCAACAACCTTTATTTAAGTAAATAAAACTACTGACTGGAAAAAATTCAACGACCTGCTCCTAAAAACCACTAAACTAGATATAAAATTAAAATCTCCAAACGATATCAAAGATGCCATAACAAATCTAACCACATCCATTCAGTGCGCCGCATGGAATTCTACCACCCCATACACAAATCCCCAAAAACCTTTTCAGCTAAACGTACCCACTTATATACGTAACCTAATAACAGAAAAACGACGTGCCAGATCATTATGGCAAGCCACTAGATACCCATCAGACAAAACACGTCTTAATACACTAACAGCGCATTTAAAGAGGTTACTAGCTAAATTTAGAAACGACTCATACTACAATCACATAGCATCTCTCTCTATCCAAGACGGTTCTATCTGGAAAACTACAAAAAAAGTGCTTAGGGACAAACCCTATTTCCCTCCTCTTAAAAATCCTGATGGCTCATGGGCCACTAATGATACAAAAAAAAGCCGAACTCTTCAAAAACCATTTAACTGAAGTTTTTAAACCTCACGCCAATATGAATAATCCAGCTATATCTAATGACGTCACAAACTACCTGCTATCGCCGCTGCAAATGTCCCTGCCACCAAAAGCTTTTTCGCCAGCTGAAGTTGAACACTGCATATCAAAATTCCCCAAAAAAAAATCTCCTGGCTTCGACCTCATAACATACGAGGTCGCAAAACATCTACCGAGGAAAACTCTTACTCTTCTTACATATATTTTTAACGCCATACTCCGTCTTTCATACTTCCCGCTTCAGTGGAAATTCTCTATTATAATAGTAATCCCAAAACCTGGCAAACCCCCAGATTCTCCAACATCTTACAGACCTATAAGTCTTCTCCCTTTCTTTTCAAAAGTTCTAGAAAAACTAATCCTCAAAAGAATAACCCCAATAATATCTAACTCAGGAATAATCCCAAATACACAATTTGGATTCCGTAATCTCCACTCCACTACTCATCAAATTAATCGCATAACGGATACTATTTCATCCTCGCTGGAAAAAAAGCAATATTGTACCGCAGTCTTTCTCGATGTCGCGCAAGCCTTTGACCGGGTGTGGCATGCCGGCCTCCTCTTCAAATTAAAAAAAATTTTACCACCTTCGTTCTTCTTAATTTTCCAATCGTATCTCACTGAACGACAATTTGCTGTTCGTTACCGCACAAGTTTATCGTCCTTATCCACAATAAACGCCGGAGTCCCACAGGGAGCAATAGCTGCCCCTCTGCTCTTTAACATTTTCATCGCTGACCAACCGACCTCACCAAACACCGTAGTAGCTGAATACGCTGACGACAAAGCCATTCTTTCCGTCCACGAAAATCCTTTCACGGCTTCCGAAAATCTCCAATTACACCTTCATGAACTAGAATCTTGGTATAAAAACTGGAAAGTTAAAATTAATGAAACCAAATCATGGCATATCACTTTTACGCTCAAACACGGAATCTGCCCACCGATAGCATTAAACAATATTACAATACCAACCTCTAATACAACAAAATACCTCGGTGTACATTTCGATAAAAAATTGAACTGGTCACACCATATCCACTGTACAAAACTCAAAATAAATACCCGCCTACGCTTACTCAGACAAATCTTGCACTCAAAGTCTAAACTAGCACTTCACACAAAACTTAACCTCTATAAACTTCTTCTAAAGCCAATCTGGACTTACGGTATTCAGATTTGGGGATCCGCCAAAAAATCCAACTTGAAGAAAATCCAAATATCCCAAAATAAAATTTTCCGCCTAATCACTAACGCTCCATTCTATGTGACAAATCAAACTTTACACTCCGACCTAAAAATGAAAACAATAGCACAAACTGCTACAAATTTCTATACTCGTTACCACAACTCTCTAAAAAACCATCCAAACAACCTAGCAAAAGATTTGGCTTTACCTATTCCTGGAAACCCCCCCAAAAGGCTGAAAAGAAAATGGTGCCGCGACCTCCTTTTTAATTAATCCCCTACACTTGTATATACATACAACCTACTAACCTAAATTTAGCATAATGCCCTGAGGAGTGTCGTCAGTGGGCGGCTTCTCCAACTCAAATCTTCATGTCAACTTATTCGTATATCATTTACGCTTATTGTACTAAATTGTATAGATTGTGTAATTCAAATAAAAAAAAAAATAAAAAAAATAAAAAAAATAAAAAAAAAAAAAAAAACATTTGAAATTAACGCATATTGATTGATAGCTTCTTCTAGATTTATATTTATATGTCCTTTTCATATGAAAGTAATTGTAAATTTTCTAAACTATTTGCTTATTAATAAATATTTATATTAGTATTGTACCCGCTCACTCCAAAATTTAAAGGAGCGACCGCTCCACCAGATCCCCTTCACCGCGCCATTGATGCTATTAATATTAATAGTAAAAGTAATATTTATTTTCAAATAATTATTGGGTATCAGTTAATGTTGAATGCAAAATATTCTAAAAATATAAACACAAGATGATTTTAGATGCTTCTTTTATCCTCTAACAGTTAGAGTCTAACTTGAAACTTTAATCACTATGATTTACTGTTGGTTTAAAAATTAACATAAAATATGAAGTCCAATCACTTAATAAAAATAATTCTAAATGTATTATGAAGGATTTTTTTATATATAATTGGAAAATCGGTTGTTTATAATCACATATATCATTATGAAGTGGATGGATAATTTCCGGGTTTACAAAAACTTTATAAAATATTTAATAAATAGTGTTTTTAATATTTATGGTTGATGTATCATCTATGTATACACTTATTAAAGTATCGCTGTAGGATTTGATACGATTAGTTAAAAGCAATTATTTTACAAATACTACTCGTTTGACGTGAATTCATGCGACAGAACATTAAACGTTTGGTAATGTTTCACGTTTGAAATACATCGTCTTTCTAATGAAAGCTGTAAATTAAAGTAAGTGTTTAACGGATCTTTAAACCCATGCATTTTTGGTTGCAAATTTATCGTTTTAAATTTACTTATAGTACGCTGAAATACACATTAGTCCTGAAAACAGATATAGATTTTTCTATACTTACTAGGTACATAAATCGAAGAAAAACATTTTATACTACTTTAGAAATGCAATTTTTCGGATAGAAATAGAGTTCAAATTATCGTGGGTATATGTATGTGCGTGTGTATGTGAAGAGGGCAAATATCAGAAGAAAAATAACGCAAGGTCATATAGAAAATCGATGGAAGCGATTAAAAACAATAGGTGGTTTGCCATTGGTATCGGCGTATAAAGGAATAGGTAAGAGTGCGTATTATATTGCGGTATTCAATGGAAGCATTGAGAAAATCTAAATTTATGTTTGACAGATATAAATGTACCAAGTCTTTCTAATTTTAAATGGTAGTTTAAAAAATAAAAAAAACTGTACGTTTATCGTTTTCAAAATATATTATTTGTTTATTTTAAGAAACTTATATTATTATAGCAACTACCAAATATTTAGTACAAATAATAGTTTTTCACTACATAAATTCTAAAAATAATTTTATTGTTTCTAGAATATATTTTAGATTCTGAACGGAGTGATGGAATCTATTGGTTATACAATGATGTGTGTTTTTTTTTATTTTATTTTTTTTTAATTTTATTTTTTTTTTTTATTTATTTTTAATTTTTTTTTTTGTGTCTGACGACACCTTTTTTGGCAGTAAAAATACTTCGATTTGCTTAAACAGCAACTTTTCTGAAAGAAAAGTGAATGTAGATGGTACTTTGGCTAGTCAAAAATCGAACTTTCTCAATACTTTTTAAAAAATCGAAAAAAACGATAAAAAAATTGCGAAAAAACGGGAAATTTCACGCAAAATCACGTTTTTACAAATTACATTTTTTTTAAATGCTCTAACTCAAAAACAAAAAACCGCAACAACTTGAAATATTGACCAAATCTTTATATTGGCGTTCTCTATACATGGTTAAGTTTTCAAAGTATTTTGACATATTTTGACTTATTTATAGACAATTTAAATTTTCGATTTTTGTAAAATTTTTGTTTTTAAACATCTATAAAATTTAATTGGTTGACCGAAAACTCTTGAAAATTTAATACCAGGTTTATAATAAGTTAAACTTATCGTAACTAAAAAATATCGGTGATCGGTTTACTCAAATTTTTTTCATAAGCCCTTAATGCTCAAATTTTTATAAAATGTGTAAAAATCACGATAATTTGCAAGTTATTTTGTAGATAAAAAATCATAACATTTTTTCTGTTCATACTTAAGGTTCAAAATTTTAACACTAGGTTATCTATAAGCTATTCTTCAAAAATCATTAAAAAAAATTTCTACGGGACTTAGAGGAAAAAATTTTATGACTGTTTGAAATTTAAATATTTACGAAATTGCATAAAATAGCGATTTATTCTCAAACGATTTTAAATATTTGTTATAATTCAAAAAGTATAAGTCGCAGATTTTTGAAATTTTTACCAGCTGTTAAGATTGGTATTTCCTTTACGTCCTTTAAGTATTAAAATCCATGGCCACAATTTTTTTTTATAAGCGTTTGAACAGCGAATATTGACATAAAATTACATGTAAAATATAATATAATGTATAATATTCTAGACTGACAAACTATGTCGCTGTATGCAACTGCCAATCCATCCTAATTGAAAAATATATTTATATATTTATATCGTTTCAAAATAAAATATACTTTTTACAATATTTATAAATAACAATGTATTATATCCTAGATAAACATATTAACTCCGTTCAGAATCGTTATTCGTATACAATGATATCTATCATTGCATTCAAATTTAACAATTCCATTGTAATAATGACCTATCCTATAAACGAGGTGCACTCCACCCCCAACTGTAAATCAGAGCGAGGCCCATTTGGTTCTTTTTTTATCATGTTTATGTGCAATGAAAAAATTGTTAGAAATCAAATCGATACAATATGATACAATCGATATATTTGATATAATCTATGAGAATAGGCACAAAAAAAAAAAAAATAAATAAATAAATAATAATAATTATAATTATAAAAAAATCTTTTAGTAATTGTTATTATTACATATCTGTAAATGTATTTTTGTATAAATACATAATATGTTATGAATGTACAAGTAAAAATGAAATAATGAATAAAGTAACAATGTGATATTATATCTTCTTTGTTCGATTCAAATTTTAACAAATTTTTCAACAACTATGTTATATTATGGAAGTAGTTTTCGATCAAAATGGCCTAGAATATTCCGTTCTTTTTTTTTTTTACTTTTTTAATTGGAGCATGCAAGAAGTGTTAATTACTCAAGTTAAGTTCAAAAACTTTATTTTTTTTCTCAGTATAATCGCAATCGTGTTGTCATAATATCAAGTTATACTATTCTATACATAGTATTCTTAGAGCAAAATCGCTCGTGCTCGTTTACATTTAAAATTTTGCCAAACTACAATTTATATTTTAACTATACGTGTTATTGGCAGTAGCACTTTAGGGACTTTCTGATTTGAGAGAAAACACGATGTCGGCTTTTGTGTGGTTTATCGCAAAAACATGTCATGACTAAAACATTAAACTGTCAGATTTCAGTTTCTAAGCTCTCGTCTCAGAGATCTTTAGAACTCCTCTGACGGACTTACAGACCTTGGCAACAAAAAACGTCTGGTCGTCAGATACGTGTGCGGAATCAGACTTCTCAGACCTAGCTCCGCAAGTTTGTAATGAAGCAATTATTCAAATGTATACTATCAACCCACCCGTGTAGTGATAGTATTACTACAGCCATTTTTCTGTTATATTATCGAAGACAAAGCAGTAGTACAATTTTTTTTTCATTTTATATTTACACAAAAATTTTCAATAACAAGCAAATTTGCAAATGTCATCATAAATATAAATTAACGGTGCAACGCATCTTTTCTAATGCCGATATAATATTTTGGGCGATTGTATATTCCGCCAAAAGTGAACAGATAAAAATAAGGTCTATGGTGGATTCCGTAGGTAAAATATGATACATGTAGATTCGCCCGGAAAATATACAGATACAAAAATAGATTAGTGAATTCCGAGAAAAAAATATTTTTTAGAGCATGAGATGGTTTTAAATTAGTTTGAAGTTTTTTTTAATAAGCTCTAAGCCAAATGTCTATAGATTAACACAATTTTCAGATTATTTATCAAATATTTATATAAGTAATGATGTAATTTTCCCTCCTTATACCAGTATATGGGCTGATGCTACGGTACATTTAATCAGAACGACTAATGCTTATGAGTTATTTCATTTTCATTTTATTCATCCTAATGCTTTTATATTTTTAAACAAGCTTAAGTAAATTCAATGAGAATATTACATAAAAATAAATAGTACCAATTAACTATATAAATATGTATATACATACAATATATAATTATAAAATATAAAAATAATGAAATATCTATTGATGATTATGTAGAAAATTTGGCTTATTATTTTGGGTATTTTGAAGAAAAAAAATATTCTTAATATGTAAAATATATATTTATTAATAATGTGATTATTATTTAGAATTTTTTTTCGATTGGAATTTACCCTTGAAACATTTACCATATTTTACCTGCAATTCATTTCGAGCGGAATTACCACTTTTGGACGGAATTAACATGCGCCCAATTTTTTGGCTGCATTTAAATTCCTACACGAATTACTTTTTTACCTATATTTAAAACATAGTCTAATATACTACACAGATCTGTTTAGCCATAAGTTTAAACTACATGACATAAATGCCAAATACTTAAAAATAATTTGTCACATAATAATATGACGCTCTATCCTTATCGAGGTGATGTAAGGTACTCGCATCTGATAATGATAATTTTTTCTGTTTGATTGTTCATTATATACATTATATATCGGTACATTACTATTCTAAACAATATAATGTTACAAAAATTTATAGCTGTGTCCGACTTCAAAGTTTCTGTTCATAATCATCAGAAAATTAGAAATAATTGCCAGACAGTGGAAATAAGTGGTTGCAATTTTCATTTGTGCTAAAATTGGTTTATAAAAAATCAAAAATTTGGCCTAATGAATCATTATAATAATAGTAAATCGAAAATTGAACAATTCCTAGAAATTTCACATCATGAATTTATTAAAGGTTGTGTTATAAAATAAGCGTAAATAAAATGTATTTGTATATAGCCATATAATTTAAATAGATTTTTTTTTTTCATAAAAAGTTCGTAATTATTCAGTTAAAGTTTGTACTTATGTAATGTATTATTTTATGTATTCTAATAATAATATGACTGATTTTTTCTTATTTAAATCAAGTAATAATCAAAAAGATATATGTATTTTATCATGATTTATTTATATTCTTTATAGTAATTAAGCTTTTTCTTATTATGATAATAATAAGACTAACTTTTTATAATTTAAATCATAATAAAAAATATGTTATAACCAAATTTATTTATTCTTATTTTAGTAATTAAGCTTTTTGTAACCTTAGTGTAGGAGTTAACACTATCTTGTATAGGAGTTATCATTGTATTGTATAGGAGTTAACACCATGTGCATATAGGAGATTAACTACTTTTGTAGAAGTTTACCATTCCCCATTATTTTTACTTCAAACCGTTTTATATTACAAACAATAAATTAAAAATGTCAAGGTAACTATTATTTGTATTTGGGTAAATATTATTTTAAATAGTCATTATTATTAAATAAATGTTTTCTATGTAATTTTCTCGGTTTTGTAAGTGTATCTAAACCTGATTTTCTTTAGCTTTTATGTCTAAATCCTCCTTAATGTAAATTTTAATGATTGTAATCCATATCTTATAAATATATAATATATACAGTAAAACCTCAATAAGACGGAATCGCTTGGGACCATCCAATTTTTCCGTATTAACGGGGTTTCCGTCTTGACGGGGTTTAAAAAATAAAATTGAATTAAATTAAAAATTACATAGGTATGTATTTTTAGCCAGTATATATAAATAATAATTATATTTTTTGAAAAAAATTGGTCGTTGATTTTTTTTGTATTTGTATTACCATTATAATGTAATTTCATCTTACAAATATATCGATTATATATGGGTATCGATAATATGAAAATAAACTTATTTTACGAAAATCATGTTATATTTCCGTCTTAGCGAGGGTTTTCATCAACTTTTATTACAAAATCGTGTCCGTTTCCGGCTTGGCGTGGTTTCCGTCTTGGCAGGATAAAATTATATGTAATTTCAAACGGGACCAAACAAATTTTCCGTAATACCGAGGTTTCCGTCTTACCGAAGTTCCGTCTAAGCGAGGTTTTACTGTGTATATATATCTTATATATGTATAATTTACGAATAATAAATTAAAAATTGTGTAGTACGCAGTGATCATATTTCTACCGATTACATCTACACTCGTATACATTTAAGCTTCTACACTTTTTATTTGGAATAGAAAAATTTCAAATAATTTTTAATAACATATTTAAGTATTATATTCTGCAATTATTCATTTACAGTCTACACCGACCTTGGTTTATAACCAATACTTTTTGCAGCTATTATGAATTAATACAAATCATTATAACGTACACGACCAAGGACTTGCTTCGATACTCAGTATGTTATGAGTTTTTTTTTATAATTTTATTTTATTTGATTTTAATTTAATACGCATTGTTATAATTCTTTAGAAACGAATGACTATGTTGTAGTTTCTGTTTAACAAGCGTTCTTCGAGACGAACGTGCATTAATTCGGTTTCACTATTATATTTAATAAATAAAATAAATATTAATAAATATTATTTGTACAAGTTAACTGTATAAGTACGTCACGCTGCGATTTGTAAAGGCGTGCACGTGTATTATATAAACATGTGCGCACTACTCGTGTTAAAAAACGTAGGAGAACTATGATCCTTCATTGCTATTTTGAGCGTTCCAAATACCTGTCCATACAAATACTGATTAGTTATATGTATTATAATATAATATACAAAGAATAATTAGTATAAAACACTAGTTGGTTATTGTTTTCATAGGATATTTCTTGGAACTATTAGCTACATGGTTGACCAATGTCGAGACGTAACAGTCGTAATGGTTATAAAATAAAATTAAAAGTTTTTAAAATTGTATTAATTGTTTATAAGCAACTAATAATTTTGAATGAGGGCGATTATATTTTTACCAGGCAATTGAGTGTTTAACTGAAATGTTCGGAGAAATGTTATACGAGATGTTATTTAAAACGTAGAGGGGCTGAGTACCCTCGTGTCTTATAATTTTAAGCTTTGAGTACACGTCGTAAGAAATAAATATCTACAATAGTCGCTCACGCGATATTCAACCTCTCGAATGGTGTATTGATTCGTTTCACTAACTATGAACTGACGGTTTCGAACTATACGACAAGACAATAAGCGAATAAAAAAGTAATTGATGTAATAATAATATAATATGCTTCAAGTTGATTTAAACCAAATAAATGAAACTGTGAAAACGCGTATCTCAAGTGATTCAGCTGTCCATCGTACTGCGTACACATACATGAGCGCCGATCGAAGAGGACAGGACGAGATACCCTTAGAAAATTAATACATATGTATATTCATGAAAATAATATCGTTATTTTATATTATGTTATAAAAAATGAGAAGAAACATTTTTTTTCATCCTTTCCTTAAAGCTTTAGTCATTGGACGCCCATTATGTGCATACACCCATAATATTGTATACACGCATGCACGGGTATAAGTATATCGCGTATATGTACAGCGGTGTGAGAAATCGATAGCGACTCGATGTAGTAGTAGTAGTGATGGGGGTGATTGGTGGTGGTGAACGGTATACCGGAGGATGGTGTAGGAAAAAGCAACCCGCGGAGAAAGGGTTGTGCGGAGACGGATTCTCAATAATATATGTACACGCACGCACGTATATATAATAATATAATAGCAGTGGCGCGCGTATAATATCGAACGGACCGTTTGCGCAAGTGAATTGCGGCGCGCGCGCGAATGCGCACCGGTCAGGATCGAATATTATCGTATCGCCTCGGCCGCGTGTGTCCTGCGCACAACGATAGGGTTACTCCGCCGTAGCTGCCACCGGCACGAGTATGGAAATATCACCGCCAGGGGAGGTCGATTTGAATATAAATCGACGCCGGGTATAAGCGCCACCTCCGCGAGCTGGTACTCTTTCCTATTTCTTTTCCCTCTCTTTCTCTTTCTCTGACCGTCTATATTTCCTCCTCGTCGCGCGTTTCTCTTTTTCTTTTCGACGGGCGTGGCTTGGGGAAAGAGGATAATATAAAAAATAAAAATCGGGGAAAAAATATCCTTCAACCGCCGTTTTCATTCGACAATCGTAGCATGTTCGTGTACGTATAATGTATTTACATACTTGTATAAAATATGAACGGATGCGCGCAAAAAATGTGAATGTATTCGTGGAAAAAAATGATTTTATCGCGCAGTGCACGACGACAAAACATAAAAGTAGATGTGTAACGTACACAAAATACTAGGTACGGTTAGAGCTAAACTCTTAGGACTTAAAATCGTATTTTTAGAGTTATAAGAGTAAAACTTAACTACTCCCATATTTACTAGATATCTTTTGTATTCATATATATTTAAACTAGTAGGCGCAACTAATTGAAGCTAAAATTTGAATTAAAAAATTCAATTTAAGATTGAAACTAATACAAGATTGAAAAACTCTTTGCCAGCTGATCTGCAGGATGAATAACTTTAAATGACAAGTAATTTTTCTCGAAAAACTGCAGTTCAATTTCCGTCCACATTATCCCGAAAACGACTTTCTATTAACATTTATTGACGTTTTAATAATTTAAATTGGCTTGCACTTGCTATTTTTAAAGCTCTCGCAACACGGCTCGACTATTTTGCTAATATTATAAATGTAATGCAGTGATACTTTGGTCATTATTGTTTTACAATAATAGTTAATATGTCATTGTTTTTGTTGACGGAATACGTTGTGAAAAAAACATACATCCAAATAAATCCTGTTTTTACAATTCTAAATCGCTTTAAGGCACGCGGATTTTGGTCGAATAGCGGATACATGTCTAAGACAGTAATAATTAGAATACAGATGTTGAGAACATTTTATTTTTTTATTCTACCAGTTCATAATAGATTAATCGGTTATAGATGGAACGTAGAATGAATGTACCGCGGTATAATTTAATATTGTTTTTTTTTGGGGGGGGGGGTTATTTTGGATCTTATGTTTTTTGTTATTTGTAATGGCACTTAAGAACTACTAAAAACGTTGTTTTTCAATTTCATTATTAATCATAGTCCTATATAATGTCGATGTATACCGATTGCCGGTACATTTATTGTGTACGATTTAAAATATTACAACAACACAACGTTTGAGGAATGTGAGTCTAAAACACCTATACAGACACGCGTGCGCGCTACTCCGACACCGCAAAACTGACATTTTTTTTCTTTCATTTATTTTATTCCACAAAATGTGCACCAACATTTTTAAAACGTAGACTCTTTTAATTAAGATTTGAACATTTCATCCGAAACACCCGTTCAACAAATCTATTTTTCTCTACGGATGCAAATTTTCAAATTGATCGCGTACTTTGAATTACTTGCAAATCAGCCGTACTGCTCGATAACGCGATATTAATATACGGTTACGATCATCGCTTTGACACGTCGTTACGCTTATTCGCCACCGCAGCTGCATGGTGTCCATTGGTCCGAAACGATAATAATACGTTGCCATATATTTTAAACGATATACGTGTACACATAAATACCACCGTCTTACAGTATTTATAGTAAATTTTATTTTTTTCAATATATCTATTGATCATTAACGAGAGTTATGAAAATGTAGTGGCCGTGCAGTTGTCCATCTGGAAAAGCGTAGCGCCGCGGACTGAAATAAATAAAATAACTAATCGTCTCCGATACGTTTACTGAGAGACTGTAGAAAAAGGTAGTGGCGTGAATTCGAATGAAAATCAATGTTCTTGTGCGCAGTTTATACGGCTGCGGAGATGATGATACGGTTATGTATACACGGAGAAGGACCGTAATAAAGGACATGTATATATATATTTATTCCATCTATCTTGATAAAACGCAACGTTCTTATACATAAACAGGAGGCATAATACATACATGTGTGTGGGTTAAAGTTCCGTCATAGAGCCGTAACATAGATTATGCCAATGCTCGGCAGTCGAGTGCAAATAAAATTATACGAGACGGTTTTATCGTGTCTGTACGCGCGTACGCTTCAGCCACTCGTACACTATCGTGTGTCCCGTCCGTGTAACGGCTCCTCGTTTGAATCGAATTTTAAATCTCGCAAGATTACCGCCGTTCGGCCGGCTTGACCGTTGAGCAGTCGAAAGTGACCGTATCGCGCATCGCGAGATCCATTAATAGAACGCGAAAATGTTGCAAAGCGTAGTACGTCTCTGGTCTCTGGAACGCTTCGATTGCATAAAGCTGATGAAAAAAATAATTGAAAAAACGGAACGCGTCGTTCGAACCGCGCAAAAGAGTATACCGTCGTAATAAATTATCGTCACCAGCGGTACACAGGATGTGTGTGTGTGTGTGTGTGTGTGTGTGTGTGTGCATAGTTGAACCGCCTCGTGAACGTTTAATAAATCTCGTTGTTGACGTATTTATCTTAAACGCAGCGATTTCCTCATCCTACCTGCAGCAGAAGCAGCAGTAGCAGCAGTGCGTGCACCGACAACACGGCGATTTCGCACGTCTAATACACCGAACTCGGGATTCGCGCGTGTTCTCGTCCGTGAATAAAAAATTATTATCTTTTTAAAACGAATACCGTAATGTACTGATTTTCTTTGATAAGTTAAATGCGTTTAACGCACTGCACCGCGGTTCACGTACCGTATAATAAAAGTACGATGGATTTACACGAGATGTGAGCCACACGATTTGTGTAAGCAATCAGTTCGTATTTCACGATAGTGGAACTATCATTTACGAACCTGTTACGATTGGTTCGTACAAAATAAAAACATGTTGAATATTTCAGTTGTGAAAGTTCAGTCATGGTGTACAATAGAACGTATACTTGTAAATAAATTTTGCAAGAGCTGCGTATATTTCAATATAAACTTCAGGTAGAAATAAAATAATGGCACATTTAGGATCTCTAAAAAAATATTCCAAGCTTTTAGTTGTGTTACATTTAAGTGTAACATTTAAGTTTAATATTTGCTGTTATAGATTCCCTCAATGTTGTATGCAATTTTTTGTATCTTAAATTAAATTTTATTTAATAAGAAATCAAAGTGTGTTTCTGGTATTCTTAAAATGTTTTTGAAATCTTTCAAATTTTCATTTAGTAATTCACGGGAAACGAACGTAGTTCCGCTATTCTTGTTCCATCTTTGAATCCACTGCCATCTTATTTTTCTTCTTCTTTTTAACTTCAATTTGTTCATTTCTGTTAATCGTTGTTTTAGTTATTAAGCCAATACATCAAATAAAACAGCATATGCTTCTGTCACTAACGATTCTATCTTACTGAATGAAAATTGGGTTCACATGTAAACACCTTTACGATTTATTTGATGCATTTTGAAACCATGTTTGTGAGTTACAGCTCATAAGATAGTGAAATACGATCATAGCTCACGTTTCGTGTAAACCCACCTTTAGCAAAACCCAATCAATCCTACCTGATGCCATTGCTGCAGATCGTTGTGCGCTGCATGTGCACCTACCGTACAGGAATATACACATTGCCGTAACAACGAATAATTGCTTTGTTTACGATATCAGAACAATAACTGCAGCATCAAAAAAAAAAAAAATACACATGAAAACTGTTAAAACAAAGTTTGGTCCACGCCAACGTAGTCTCGCACTGTCAGTTTCTAAGCTTAATTCTTACGATTCTGAAACGAAACGTCACAATAATTAATTTCTTGCGTACGTTGACGGTTCTCGGATATATGTTTTTGGAATATAGGAAGTTCTCAATTTTATTGAAATGACTCTTAAGCATTGTCAGAAGTTAAAATTAATTTTCTTAGCTCATTTACGATAAATTACATTTGTTACCGGGAGAATCAGTGTTGTATCATTCTCTTCGTCCTCCATGCTTTCTTCATCTGTAGAAGTTACATCAGCTGACGAGATTTTATCACTAATTATCTGGTAAATATTTCTAGTATTATTCATAGCGTCAATTTCTACATATTTTGGAAACTCTTCCAATTCGTGAAAATCTTTGCTGCTTTCGTTATCGTTATTATAAGTGAGGTATTTCTTTAAATTTTATATTTTTATACTAACATAATTGGCAGTCAGAGAGTCTTATCCAGGAAAGTAGAGCGTATTGAAACGAGTATGTTATATGTTAAACGTTATCAAAATCAAGAGACTTGTAAAAATTAGCTTATTAGGCGGGAATTCGTCTTAAGCGAGAGCGTCTAATACGGGTTAGATCAAAACGTTTTAAACGGTTTATACTGAATTAATATACACACTTGCTAATATGCCAAAAATCGCGTTTTGCTAAACAGCTGCGATAGCATGGATTTTAAAAGAACAAGTAAAATCATCGCTTTCGAAAATATATTAATAACATGTAGCCTTATTTATGAGTATATGTTTATTAAAATAACATTATAAAATATATTAAATAATTAATAATTTAGGTTATATACCTATATAAGTCCTATTTATTAATAATTATAAACATTCGTAGTAAACATTTGCCTGGATATTTACAGCCAGTTCATGATAAATATTGCAATAGGTCATATTTACATATGGAAGATCTATACCATCATCATGGGCAAGATCCCGTTCGCCCAAAAATAACCCTTCGCTTTTCGCCTACGTTTCTTTTCGCCCAAATATTTTAAAACTACTTTCCCTTTTCACCCAAGAATATTATATAGCACTTTCCGATCAAATTTTTATAATACACACTTTGGGAAACACTTACTTTAAATTATTTATTTCTAACATAATAATAAATTTGTTATATTTAAATTATTTATTTGTGTAAATTAGTTTTATAAAGCCATTTAGTATTACCCAGAGAGTACCACGAGGAGGCGGCTTCTATTACTCTCCAAATGTATTGTGTTTTTGTACAGTTTTTGTACATTAATATAATTTTTATATAATACAAGAGTAAGTTTTTATCAAAAGTATAAATCGTCAAAAGTTTGATGGTATAATATTAAATAGAATAGTTAAATAACATTGATTTAATAAAATCATACCGATTAATTGTTCCTGCTTTATATTTTTGTATTTTTTCTTCATTTTTTCGCTGTCTATCTATAATTTTTTTGTTTGGGACACCATTGTGAATATAAATTATTTATTTTATGTAGACTTCAGTTTGAATTTTAATTTAGAATAAGATTAAGATATTAAGCGGTCGTTTGTAGATATATGTTAGACATAAATAATCAATGTCATTTAACTATTCTATTTAATACTATATTAACACAATTTTGACGATTTATACTTTTGATAAAAATTAACTTATATTATATAAAAATTATATTAATGTACAAAAACCCAATACATTTTTAGAGAGTAAGAGGAGCCGCCTCCTCGTGGTACTCTATGGGTAATACTAAATGGCTTTATAAAACTAATTAACACAAATAAATAATTTAAATATAACAAATTTATTATGTTAGATATAAATAATTTAAAGTAAGTGTTTCCCAAAGTGTGTATTATAAAAATTTGGTCGGAAAGTGCTATATCATATTTTTGGGCGAAAAGGGAAAGTAGTTTTAAAATATTTGGACGAAAAGAGTATTACCCCATCATCATATGCCCTGATTTTTCGAACGGAACAGAATTATCGGTAAAACAATGCGCAAAACAGTTTGATTGAGTCAGGATGAATTTGCTTTTATCAATAAATCAAT
The DNA here is from genome assembly GCA_034509805.1 of Sipha maydis. Classification (NCBI taxonomy): domain Eukaryota; kingdom Metazoa; phylum Arthropoda; class Insecta; order Hemiptera; family Aphididae; genus Sipha; species Sipha maydis. Next base: position 42,649 of record JASXSY010000070.1, on the reverse strand, counting down.
ACACTACGTTTGAATAATTTATAAAATTATTACACATTAAAATAGTTTTATTCCACAAATCTGAGCTTGCGATAAAGAAAATTAGTGAGGTATCATTCAATTTTTAAAACTAATATTTAAAATTCTGAAGCTAAACACATTTTATAAATAAGTGTACATTAATTATTAAATAAAAACCTAAAATCCCATATTTTTATTTGATATATAATTGCATTTTTTATTTACATTCCATTTTATTTGATTTTTTAAGTACAAAGAATTTTCATTTAGATTATATATAATAACGACATTATAATGCAGTATAATATACTAGATAATACAATGAAAATATAGTTTTACAAGGATGGACTTATAAATATGAATTGGAGGTAATTTATATTTACAGAAAAATAAAATATATAATTTTAGTAAATACATAATAAGTATGTACATGATATATAATAAGTACATAGTAAATAAGTATATTAGTATAAAATATGAAAAATTAAAAAGTTCATTAATCTTTTGACCAATTTTCAACTAAAGATATACTATTAAGTATTTGTTACATACTTATATAACATGTTTAAACTCCTTAGTCCTCTTGGATCTGCGTCTGATCCGGAATAATATTCTAAAATTATTTTTTAATATAAGTACGTATGAACATATACACGCATAGTTCTAAGTACGTATGAACATAGAACTATGCGTGTATAGTAAACAAGTTTAAATAGATTGCATGGAAAGTTAAAAATAAACGCATGTCGCTTTCACGTGTACAATATTTGATTGTGTATTATTTTCCGAGTCGTTGTTACATCTCAGTAATACATTTCCGAAAATAATTTTAGCGAAATATTATTATATTTTATTAGTTATAATTAACCGCGTATATTATCTTTACTCTCGTCTTAGTGATGCGCTTATTAAGTTATTCAAATAACGCATATACACATTTATAAATACTCGGTGAATAATGATTGCATTTTTCTAGCATAATTTCTTAATATAATATTATGTACATTGTGGAGCAGCGGGATTCGGCCGTTTAGGCTAAAATAAAATTAGTGTACATATCAACAAACTTTAATTTGCATAAAATTAAACGTATAATAACGCACAAGGTAAACAATAATTGATCACAATTATCTTCTGAAATAGGCGCGAGACGTTGGCAATGATGATAGTAAAAATAATAATAATATTATAATGAGCAGGTGTATGCATATTGTGGAGGTATCATCGCGGACGGGAACAAGGATGTACAGGCGATTAATTTTAATATTCCCTTGGCAGCTAGCTTTAACATTTTAATTTTTCGGAGACTGACCTGAGTGTATATAAATATACAACGATTGCAATTATAATAGTACGGTGCATTCAATTTTAATTGAATCGCGAAATTTAATACGCACGAAAATTAGCCCTCGGATTTAAAATGCGCTATAACGTCATAATAATAATACTTTTATTTGTTATTTTCGGATCCTAACCTTACGTTCGTAATATTTGCAATAAATTTTAGAACAGCACTCGTGTTTTTGGCATACGTATGCTATATGTAAGTATGTGACGTGTGTGCGTGTGCGCACAACTATGTATTAGGACGTTTAATGATCCTGAATAGATTGCCACGGTGCGACCGGTGTAACCAACAACTTAATTTGCTTAATTACCGCGATGCATCGTGCACGTGTGCGTGCGCGCGCAAACGGTGATCCATCTGTATTTTCCGGTGTATAATATTCGTAATATTTTAATATTCGTTTCATCAAAAGAACTATGTAGTATACACCCGTATTATCGAGAGTACGCCCTTTTCGAGTCAAGACCCATTGTTATTTACGCTAAGTATATCTAGGAATCATTAGTTATGGGTTGTTAATTTTTTTATACGTACACTAGCATGTACTATAAACATAACATTTCTTCTTCTTTTCGGCATTCGGATGCAGCCTCTCGGGGGCTGGGGAGGGGACTTATCTTAGAATATAGAAACAGGCGGACATCGTCGGAGCCATCCGATAATCTTTCAACCGTTAAGATTTCGAAATATATATATATATTTATGTACAATATTATACGTGAACACCACCCAAGAAGTCGATTACTTATAAAATAATAATAATAATAACAACAATAATTTATCACGACGTATAATAATTCGAAATAGTCGTCGTTTATCGAGATTTTTATTTCTCGCGTACATAGCAGACCTTGAAATTTTAAACTTGAGAAGTAGTACATACTATACCACTCATACTATACGTGATGTGGATCTGAGTGAGAAAAAAGTATATTTATGATATGATATTGTCGCATAATCATCGGTAAAACGTTTTAACCTACTTGGTACTTTTTCATCTAAAGTATAGTACAAACATATTTATTCGAGGAGCCTTGTATATTTTTCAGAGTAAAAATAACGTTACAGGTTTATAATAACTTGTATATTAAAGTTTGTATCATTGTACAAGATATATTTTATTATTTTATTTGTAATGAAATTCATTCGGAATTATTCAGAGTATCGATTTTCATAAAAGAGATTTAAAATATTTTTACCCAAGTAAAATATTATCCTGAAGTATATATTATTATTTTTCTAGAAATAATAGTCTAATATGCCTGTTACTAAAATATATCGAAAAAAGTATATTTCTGTTTTGCGAAACAAAGGATGAGAAAACGAATATGTTCTTATAAGAGGACGAGAATACGATGTATTAAACTTAACTATAGAAAAAAAAACAAATTGCTTAAATTCAAATATCGAGCATTAAATGGTATTTCTGACATCAACCGGTTTACAAAACTACAATTTAAATTCAAACACCTAAATCACTAGACAAAAAAAAAAAAATATTAAAAAATACCTCTAAAGTAGAATAATAATAAATTATTGACATTTAAAATAAACAATTGTATTGGTAAATGCTTAGAGAATTTCTATGCAAATGTATTCAAAGTAACTGCTTATAATATGTTTAGTTTGGTTTATATAATGCAGTAATAATATTCGTTTGCGCATAATACAATATACAATAATTGATAGTTTTATATTGTAGGTATTTAACAAACATTGCTGTATTAATGGAAGTAAAATAAAAAATAGTTAAAACTTTAACACTAAACAATATACTCGTATTAAACATATATGTAGCATGGTAATGCGCTTGTATTTATACCTTAGTCACGGACCAAATTTGTCAATGGCTCATCACATATATTCTCAAACGTTCTGTTGAATCATCGAATTACCTAACCCGGTGTTCCGTCGTTCGTCATGAAATTGTACACCACAACTCTTTACTATTATTTCTATTATTATTATTATTATTTTTATTATTATTACTGTTTTGGTGAATGAAGAAGATAGTCGTCCGATGTCGAATTTCAAACCTTCAGGTCATCCTTAATATTGTTGTGTGTGTACGACGCGCGGCAATGAATAAAGCCGGTTCTGCTTCGCCCATTCATGTTGTGAACTTGTGTGTATGAAACCTTACTCCTCATCCATATATCCATATTTATGATCTGTAGTCTGTGTATAGGTATGTAAATATATAACATGTTTGTACGAATCGAATTTTAATTTAAACCGTCTCGTATACAAAAAATGTTTTTCCTACTGAGTATGTAACTTTGAATTGTTTTAAATCTTTTTCACTACGTATGGTATATAAGCAAACTAATGGTAGACAATATTTATACATTTTAGTATTAATAGTATCTGCGTTATTGCGCTAAGTTTGTTTTGTAAATAATTCCTTTGGAAAATCAATTGTTTAGACCGTTCCTGAATGAACATTAATTATTTTATTTAATCTCGAACGAATTTATGTAGTCGAATCATCATTAGCTTCTCGTTTTATTTAACACACACACAGATACGGACAAATACATACGCACATACACACATACTTACGTATTGTATATATACTTATACATATAAGGATTAAAACTATGTTGAATTGAGTCTGGAAGCATAATTTTTTTTAATTTTTATTTACCTAGGATTTATATCATATTATTCAATTGCCGATCTTAATAATTATTAGGTGAACATGTAAATTCATACAATTGAAATTAGTAATTTTGAGTAGATATATTTAACTATACGATGATTGTGCACTTTTTTCACACTACATATTTTTTTTTTACTACAAAATAGTACTTGTTTTAATTTAAAATGCTAAAATATCTACCAGACAAGGCCTTCTATCTTATATGGAGCTACAATATTCTATAATTGTAGTTATTTATATTTACTACTGTGTCCAAGATATTAAATCTAAAATAATTTTATAACTTCAATCGAATTTTTAATATATTCGTATTATTGCTCAATGCATCAAAATACGAACAGTGTGCAAAAGATAAAATTAAATTCAACTTTATTACCTATCATCATATATGTATATCATCTATAAATTAGATGATCTTCTTCTTCTTCTTTTGCTTCGCCTTCCTCCCAACTATTTGGGGTCGGCCACCCTTGTCCTATACCTCCACTTTACTCGGTAAATCACATATCCTCTGTACACACCGACAGCCCTCATGTCATTCTCCAAAGTCTCCAACCATCTCTTTTTTGGTCTTCCTCTTTCTCTTTTCCCTTCAACGTCCATCTTCATAACCACTCTTACTGCATTCGTTTCCTCTCGCCTCATCACATGCCCAAACCATCTCAGCCTATTTTCTCTCATCTTGTCCACAATTGGCGCTACACCAACACTGCCTCTCGCGTATTAATTCCTTATTCTATCTTCTCTTGTCACTCCACTCAACCATCTAAGCATTCTCATTTCCGCGACACTCATACTTTGTTCTATTCTCCTGTTAACCGCCCAACACTCTGAACCATACAGCATAGTTGGTCTCACTACACTTTTATAAAATTTACCTTTCAGCCTAATTGGAATTCTCTTATCGCATAATACGCCCGATGGTTCTCTCCATTTCATCCACCCGCACTTAATCTATAAATTAGTTGATCAGAGATAATATTCATTTACCGCCAACATTTTTACTATTGTTAATTTTTTTTTTAATATTTCCCGCTAGCCGTGGATGAATGTTACAACTCAACTGTACGGGGTGCACAGTAAAACGACATAGTATAACATACACCCTTATCTGTATAAAATTATGAAGAAAATTCGCAACAGTAAAAGTGGCCGAGAACCGATTTTATAATTGCATGGAGCATTATACATATTATATTATACATACATAGTGTACGTTATGTATTATTAGATGTGACAATGTACATGTATGTAACTATGTACATATTCTCATAGACCTTCCCCTTGGAGTGTACAACGCGATATTTATGAGTCTTGTTGTTGTTTATTTATTTATTTATTTTTGTTTTTTTACTTTCCTTTGGAATATATCCATTGAGAAAATGTGACCATCCAGACAATTCATTCATGAAAGAGTACAACGCGTGTATACACAAACACACACATACAAATACGCGCGCGCGTATATTGTTGTATATCAGTGTGCGACGGGATGGGACGACGACGACGACAGTGACCGGGGGAAGCGTTGTCAAAGAGTTCGCATGTTGACTACTTTGCAAACTCGATCTCATTAGAATCGCGTGAGGCACGGCGGAGATATTCTTATACCATGGGCCGTTCTGCTACTGTACAGGTATGCTGTGATTTCCGGTGGGCGGATATGGTAAACGGTAAACTGGTTGTATGATGTCGATGTGGTATTAGAACGACCTCGACGACGACAACTAAAAGAAATTCTTGAGTATCGCGTCCTATGGAAACGTATGCACAAAGTATACGCAGGGAGGATGGGTAGTTATAACGGCCAGTGGTGAGTCTAGAGGGAGACGATCTAGGTGATTCCGAGTTCTCAAAAAAAGAAATAAATAATAAAAAAATTATAACATTTCGATTTCGGAATGCACAAAGTATACGCAGGGAGGATGGGTAGTTATAACGGCCAGTGGTGAGTCTAGAGGGAGACGATCTAGGTGATTCCGAGTTCTCAAAAAAAGAAATAAATAATAAAAAAATTATAACATTTCGATTTCGGAATTTGTAAACGTTATAGACGTCCAAGCTAACAGGTTAAAGTTTATTTAAGATTTATCAAATCCATAATTAATTAATATGTATTTTAAAGCCGGTTAAAGTGCTTTTTGAATTGTAAAATTCACCCTTACTTCCCTACCCATTATATTGGTCAGAATTCGCCTAGGATTACAGCATAATGATGTTTACTTTATTCAAAATACTATACACTTTTAAAACTCCGTAGAAATACAGAAATATAACAAGAAGCCTATAGAGGTGGATTTCGAAATATCTCACGAGGTATGCTATAATTATTATAGTAAAAAAATAATTTATAAATATATCATATACCTATTATTATTATTATTATTATTATTATTTTAGTAAATCTTGTACTAAATATAAAAAGGAACATAATACGAAATAATACAATATAATAATAACTAATTTTATAATATAATCAATCATAGATAAAACACATCACGTTTATTTTGACTGTTGAATTTAATTTACTTAATAAAATTGTTTTTAGTTTTTCTTTTAACTTATTAACGAACACAAGATTTATCATAAATAAATACAAAACAATAATATTAATATGAGTCTATAGTTTATAGAAGGTTGCTAGAGCACCCTAAAAACTCACCTACATCCTTTTCTCAGTGTATGTGCTACCTCAAGGGGTTTGTGTTCGTTCGATGGCGATGGTTTTACACATCGTTTTCGAACGTTAGTTGCAAAACTTCAACATTTTGTAATAAATTATCTATCTATTGTGCACCTGCAGCCAGTGTCTATTTATTGTCATATCGGGTTGAATCATATTTAACGTGGAGGAAAAAATTGTGTCGGATTTACGAGTGCGATGAGACCTTGGATTAGATTTTTGCGGTTAATCACATCATCGTTTCCTAATCGCGTGCATAATAATATATTAACTAACACATTGGAGACACACTCAATCACTATTAATATTAGCTAACGGCTTCTGAAATGCCTAAGAAAACATAAATACTTATAATCACTATTAATATTTTGGTTTTGGTTGCATAACATTAGTGTTTACTGGCATTATATTCAAGCATTCAACAGGTACTATAATAATTTAATAATTACTTCAACATGTTGTAAGTTTAATTTATCAGGTCAGTATTGGACATTGAAATCGAAGAATGTTTTTTAAATTAAACTCTTTTGAAAATAATATAAAAGACATTCGTCTTGAGAATACTTGTAAAAATATCTGCAGGAAACATCTTCTCTCATTGCATTTGGTATTGTACAAATAATACTAAATTACAAGAAAAATTTCTACAGAACTTTAAGTAATTATTGTAATATGTTGGTGTTTATTTGATGTCTATTTTACTGCTGGTTTATTATAAATATTAAAAATAGTTCTGCAGATTAAATGGTGAATGACACTAGTACAATGGTAAACACGAAATAGCAGTTATACAAAGAAAGTCGTTAGTGAGTTAGTAATAGTAAGGAATCAGAAGTCAAAAGTGTCAAATATTACAACACTCTTGATGTAATATCAATGTATTGGTCTTGCTAATTTTTAGAAACAAAAAAGTTGAATTTATGGTCATATCATCAGGGCTTTTTATCAAATAATAATGTTGACTGCATAAAATCATATAGGTTACTAACGTAAATCAATCTCATTATTGTAAGTAAAGGGGAATTTGGATATTCAACCCTCCACCCAAAGCCAAAATCCCAGATAGTAAATAATTATGTAATAATAAAAATAATTATTGCTAAATTATAGCTAAATGTACCAACCACCATAAATAATCTTTACCTATGCCCTTGACCGGGCTGATTGCATACCTTATACTATACACTTTTAACAGAAAACATGAGCGATTTGTGTTTTCCCTTTGCAGGCAATGAATTTTGGATATTGTTTGCAAGATGCTAGGAGTTGAGAAGGTGGACTGAGAATATATCTCACTCTCTTACTGCTTTAAACTCTAACGAAAGTACAGTAAGAGAAGAACACAGACACAGACCTTGTGTGATGCTGTAGCCTCAATTCACGGCTGGTAGGAATAATAACAATACGTAGACACGTTTGTAATTCATGCAACGAAACAAAAGGCGCATCATAATTGCAACGAATGACTTAAGTCCTCGATTAAAAATCGCTTATTCCTCCCCTTCCGTTTAAGAAAAATAAGATTTCCAATCACAGACTGAAGAAAATCAATGGATCATGTTTTAAGATAAAATTATACGACGGAGTCCGGTATCGTTCCGGTAGATTTTAGATCAGATCGCGGGGCAGTGCACGTTTTCGTATTGCGTTTCGGAATCCTATATACACACACGGGAGGAGCGATCAGGAAGCGAAAAGAAAAACGTTATTGTGGCGTACGCGCGTGTAGGAGGGGGGGGGGAGTGGCAGCGGTGAGTCGAACTATTGTTGGCGGGGGACGGAGGAAAGGGTTTTTATGTTATAGGAGAGCGAACGGCCGCTGCAATGTTATCAATGAAAACGACACGCGACGATGGGTTAATGAGTGTGTGGCATCGCGCGCGCGCGTCAAACGACGATCGGTTGGTAGGAAATGGCCCGCCGAACAATGACCGGCGGCCGACAAAGCGTCGGCGGCTACGACGGTCAAACTGGTATTATATACATTCACGTATTTTCCCCCTCCCCTCGTATACGAAATCACGTGTGAGTGTGTGCGTGCGTGTGTGTGTGTGTATGCGTCCATCCTTCGGCAATACGCATTCACGTACACAAGCGCGCGAGTGCACAGACTGCTACCGGAATGCACATCATCACCGGGCCGGCATTAGGATTCGTTTCACATTGCTTTTGCATTTCGTTTTCACTGTATACCTATTATACATGTGTAGTATGCAGTTTTTTCCAGTTGAAAATGCAAAATGGTAAATATTTGCCTGACAGCGTTCAATCAACAGTCGCTGCAGCCGTCGTCGTCGGCCGGTAACCCGTTCGGGGCGAAATATTTTTCGTATATATACTGCGCCGCCGTCGCGCTTTTGTTCTCTCTCTCTCTCTTTCTCTCTGCTATGTATGTACATGTGCGCGTGCACGCGTTTATAATGGTATTCTTATATTTTTATTTCGATTTTTTTTTCTTCTGCTTTCCTCTCTCGCAAACGAAATATTTATGTATATTTCGATACATATATTCAAAGTGGCCAGACGTTTCTTGTTTTGCCTAATTGATTCGACGGCGGCCCGACGCGCATTGATCGAAGAGACAAAAGAATATCTTTGACCGCGCGGCACGGTGTGGGAATACACTATTATTATTGTGCGCGCATAGTTTATAGAGGTATATACCCGCGCACAGTATTTTGGCACCGTCCGACGCATATAATATGCGTACTTGTGTGGAGGTCTGCCGCTACTGTCTGCGGGTTTGTCGGACAGACATTTTTGTTTGAAAAAAATATCAAGAGACAAAAAAAAAAAAAATAAATAAGCAAAAAATGCCACCCCTTTTCGTTCGTCGTCGTAGCGCGTCATCGTCGTTTGTTCGTGCATTTGCGCGTATTAATCACGGCCGCCCGCGCGCATTATTCGCCAAACGGCGGTCTCGCACAAACATCTTTAACGTCGACCTCAATCCATGTCATTTCGCTGTTTTCTCTCACCGTCTCTTCGCTCGCCCGTCACGAAACCCTCGGGTTTTTTTTTTTTATTTTTTCTATCCAAAAGCATTTATTGTCAGTGTCAACGAATAACATTATGTAACCGCGTGTTCTATTGCCATCGTGCTCAGGCACAGGTGAACACCACACGATCCGGATTCAACGCGTATATACACGTTTATTGCACACAACACAATGTAATAATACATCGTATGGGTTTATTAATTTTCAGTTCGTTTTTTCTTTTTTTTTTTTAATGCGCAACAACGTGTTTCGATCCGAGCATATATTATCGTGTAATACGTTTTATAATATTGTCTTTGTCCTCTGCTCGTATACTTACTCGAGCGACGTACACAGTCGCGCTGAACTATTGGAATTTGTGTTACGTTCCCTGGATAACGGTTAGCTCTTGCAGCCGCTGCCGCAGTCACTCACCATACCCATAATACGTCTGTGTATGCACTCCGATCCTATCCTAATTACAGGGCTCCACTCCCACTAAAAATATTTCGTATTTGTTTACGTCTTAACGAATGGTAGTGGTTTTATATATATATATACCATTTACTTCCTAACTAATTCGTGTAATAACGTCATCTTGTGTTCCGATCGTTATGAACATTTAATGTAAAATAGGTGTACAGACGGTAAATACGATGTTACAAGTATTACGTTAAACCTATAGGTACGTGTGTGCGTACATCTATATTTGCAGTGGACGTTCGATAATAATAGGCATATATATATATGTTTCATTAGAACGAGTATTTTTTCCCACGTTTTTTGAACATTTCCACGACGTAACTTGTGTTTTTCTTAATTATTTAAAAATGGATATTATACAGTAGGTTTAATGTACTCGCGATTTCGTGTGATCTATAATGAAGACTAATGCGCGTGTCTATACAAATATACGGTCGAGTCTTTATTTATCAAAATCGAAATGGTTCTTTGAAATAGAAAATTGTTTAATAAAAACGTCCTTAAAAATAAAATTGTTTCCTTCTTTAAATATTCCAAACATAACTGTCTATTTTTAGAGACAGTTGAGATTTTCCTATAGTGGTATAGTTTTACTTTTGGATTATTTGTAAATTTTCACTATAACTTCTGGTTTTCTTTACACATGACTTATCTGTTCCAGTTGAAATCTATGCAAATTAAATGAGGAAATAATATATGTATATTATAATGAATCAGTAATAAATAATATTAACAATACTACGTTAGTATATGCATACATTATCATGTGCGTTCGTATCGTTGTCCGATACAGTTTTTTTACCTAAGAACATTACCAGATTAGGAAACTCCAGCGTACATTCTCAATAATTTACAATAGTTCAACAAACATCGTATAGAATAATTATGTTAGATTAATTCGTTAAACAGTGATACGTATTTTTATGGATATCTCTGGGTAATCTATAAAAAAACTTCGCTCTGTAGAGAGTTTCGTTTAACAGAGGTTCGATTGTATATGGATGTCGGTATTATATTCTCGGTATTACACATGTTAATATACGGTTTCCGTTTCACAATGTACTTAAGGTCTCGGAATTACTCGATAAATGTCAGAGTTGAAAATGTACGGACGTAATAAACATTTCGCGTGCGCTTACACACAGATAAGACACCTGTTTGAGGATTATCGGTTTATATGTCGTGTGAATTTCTCCATCATGTCAATCAAACGATATATTTTTGTCACAACAAGTATAGTATGATACAATATCTGTCTACGAGTCCGGCTGCTGGTCGATATAATCGTATTACAACGCCGACGCTTGTAAGTATGTGTTTCAAAGAAAATAATATTCGTAAATATGAATAATTTACATATGTATACGAAAAATATATATACAAATATCATAACTATCATGAGTATATTACTGCGTGTGTTGTCGGGGAGATCACACTAGTGAAAAACACCACATATGCGCAAAAAACAAGCTTCACACGAAATTTCAAACTGAAAATGTATTTAGGCACTCAGCATTTGTCGCGTTACCTATTAGTTTCAATACATAAGTACAAAAAAAAAGATACATCAAGACTTATATTAAATACACATTAACAATTTTAAAAAGAGGCACTCATAAGGGCATATGGAATTCAACTTTAGGGCGTTGTCAAAATTTCCAACATCAACCGCATCCAAAGGGTCCAAGCTAAGGTTCTATGGATGATTATTAAAGTCCCTTTATACGTTTTAAGCCACACTCTTCACTCTGATCTCAAAATTTTATACGGTTCCGAATTAACCAAAATCCATTACAAACGTTTCAATTGACGTTTAGCTCATCATAAAATCCCCTAATATACGCATTATCATTTGTCATTATCCCAGGCAAAATACTTAAAAGACTGGTGTCATGACTTAACTAATTAAGTTTATCTTATTGTAGTACCGCTACTGGGAGGCCTAGGCTAACTAGGTTAGCTAACTTTGTTAATTATGTCATTTTTTTTTTTTGTTAATATTTTTAATTATCTACTTATTTTCATAAATTATTTTTATTGTTATGTATTATAACAAAATGAATAAGAATATCTATTAAAAATAAAAAATGTTAAAAAGAGCGGTATGAAATATTCCTATTTTATATATTTTACTAATTTTTTTTTTTTTTTTACGGTACCGATACTTCACATGCAAGAAAAAACTGCGTATGATCGATAAAATCAAAAGCTAATAAATTATTTAAAGTTATTTTAACAATAAACACCTACTTCTAATGACTTTTATAACAGTGTATACTTGTTAAAATATAAAATTTAATTTCGTAATAATTACTGATCCGAAATTGTCGTATTTTCATTAATCACGACATTGAAATAAAATATTATAATGCACTCTATTAACATATTACCATATTAATATAATTGACCAGAATACATTTGCAAATGAAAACAAATTCAGGCGTTCGTTATTTTTCATGATTTTCATGAACAATCGCTTCCGGTAATTTGTTCAGTTAAAACAATTGAAAACAATAGTGGCATTATTGTTATAATATTAAATTCATTAATTTATTTTAAATTTAAAGATATGGACATTTTTACTATTCGTCATTTGTAGACATTTCATAGCTAAAATTAAATCATATACTTTTTACGATAATTAGTGTTATATTAATAAATATAATTTATTTTTTCAAAGTATTCACTACATTTTCTTATCTAAGTTACGTTTTGTAAATAGAAGAACAACATAATACTTGATATAATGTTGATATGTCTAAGCCGAAAACATTGTTTTGCCTTTAGGCATTCGGCAATCCCGTCTATTATTATTTCCGTAGGGTCTTATTACGTAGTAAATAAAGTGCTAGGATTTCTCTTTTGACTTAAATCCACAAAAAAAAAAGTAAAAAAAAAAAAGTAAAAAAAATAAGTTCACAGATTAAACGTATTGGATTTTGACGTCGGTATACAAAAAAACTGCGGCAGCGCGGTATACACCCATTATTATAAATAATTTATCCAACGAGGTTTTAGGTACATAACCGCATATCACGATAGTAATTTCAGCGGAACGCAGCAAGTAGCTAAATATCAATTTCATTTATGTCTTATAAATCGGGTGCAATGTGATTTATCGACTCGTAATTATGGTATCCTACACCTAAAAATATAAATCTATGGAAATATTTTTCAGGCCATGACTGTATTCCTTTCCTCTCACGTTTATTGAGGCGCCACGTAGGTATTTACTTTTTTTTATTTTTCCTCGGGGAGTATTTTTAATGACTGATGTGTTATTACTAGGTTCCAAGATTAAATTTTGTTTTTTTTTTTGCGAGCAAATATGTCTATTTTCAAGCCAAACGTTGCACCTGTTATAATTCACCGTTTGGGTTGCAGTTAAACCGTGTTTCGATTAAATCGTATAAGTTTTCACTATACTGATGCTTGTTCTACTATCATAAATCTAAAATCTGAAGTAGTTTTGTTTAAAATTACATAATCACATATAATTTTACTTCCGAATCCGAATTTTTTCGTGGCCGCTTACAATTAGGCATCATCGAGAACGTGATCCCTCGGTCTTACTGGCAACGTCTTGGTAAAACGTAGAAAAACAAATAATATTTTTATTATAACGTTCTATTGCTTTATAATTTTTTTTTTTTTTTTTTGAGTTGGGACGCAGTTGAAAGTTCAATCTCTATGTTTGGTGTATCAGCGTATACGAATACACTTGCGAGAAAAAATATACGAAAATGCACGTAGGTGCAATGTTGTAAGCAATGTACGTAAGTCATAAACTCGGGTCAAATATGATATTTGATTGTACATCATATTAATCACGTATAATATGATAAGTATCTATAGTGCAATATAACGTGTACACCATACTATATAATGTATATATATATATATATATATATATATAGATATATATATATATAGATATATATGTAACGAATGGTACTCGGCTAAATCCATCGAACGTTCCGAACATGTTTGTCGACTTAAGTTCGGGATTTCAATTGAGTAGTTAATTATTTCCGTTTCGGGGTCCCGAGGGTGACGTCTCCGCAGTTAACCAAGTTATTGAATTAATGGAAATCCGTGAGAAATGCGCGGGAAACAATGAAATACGTAGACGTAGTACCGGTAGCCGTGCGACGAATCCACAATAATAATAATATGAAGTATTAAATGCATTGTTTGCATTGCGTTTTGGAAGCGGCCTGGTATCGACATGATCAAACGCATTAATACGTCATACGTCGGCTGTATGTGTAATTAAAAAATATAAATAAAGGAAAAGATAAAAAAAGACCGACAGCGGAATTATTACGAGTACATTTTTTTCTCCCCGACCACACCACGCGGCGCGCATTGCACATACAAGAACACTGGAAACACGTTAAAACGTAAAATGTCTATAAACGCATATAAATCAACTGGTCTCATATATAATATACAATGCGTACACACGTATATATATATAGCGTGCGTGCGTGCGTATGATGATCATATTTATTTTTCAATCATCGATCGCCGACAAAACAATAGTCTGGGACCTCGATAACGGTGGACTACGTCGCAGGAGCCATTAACCCCACGCGCGCCACGCCAACCGACTTTATATACATATATAAGATCTTATAATAATAAATCACGATCCGTTTTATAATAGCGTTGTTGTTACTCGCTCGAACTTTCTTATTATAATATGTTTCACGATGTGTATAATACTTGGACGACGATGTATAGCAGTAGCACGATAATTTTTCCATAGACATATTGCAATAGTCCGCAACGCCAATGAACTTTGTTCCGATTCGTTCGTTCGCGTTCGTGTTTCGCACCCATCGAACTTAAAGCACAAGCATCTTCTCCAAAAATGATTCGATCAAAAACAGTGTCGATTTGAACTCATTTTTAGTTAAGTGTAAAAATGAATACAAGGTATCTGACTGATGTTTTCGGCGTACTAATTTAGTACAATTTTTTTTTTAACTATAATCAACAGGTTTTATGCTGTAGAGTGTAGAACGTTGGTTACACAAGTAAGACACATATTTGTATACGTAGTATATTTCTACTTTCTATGATTTACCTAGTCACCTAGGTGGCTAGGTAGTGATGTGACGAAAAGGGATAATCAAAAGGCGGCCGTCAGTTTTTGAACAGGTGGTGAATGGGTGGTAAGGTAATGAATCAGGTCTATAATTATAAATGTAGGAAAATAATACACAAAAGATATTTCAATATTGATATAAACAGAAGCTAGTATCCAGTAGTCGCTAACTGGTTACAAGTCAACAAATACGTGCTGTAAACGAGCAATACATTTAATACAGCATTTATCACTAAGGTCTTGTGTGTTGTTAAGCTTTATTTTATTTACATGATTCACTTTTGATAATTATTTTGAATGAATCATCCAAAGTAAATAAATAAAGTGAACAATTTAAACATTAAATCATCAATAGTGATTATCTTTATTGAATGATCAACGAAGTTCGGTGAATTCCAACTTTCCTTCACTTTGAGTGAATCATCCACGTTGAATCGTCAAAAGTAAATAGTGTAAAACTCTACTTTCATCCTACTTCCTCCTTCAATATCAGTGAATTTTTAAATTTATTTTTTTCATTTTTAATATACTCTGATGAAGCTTCACCCACCAACGTCTTTTTATGTTTGTCGATCTTCTTTTTATTTTGTTTTTTTTATAAATTGTCTATATTCGTATGTATGATATTCTGCACGCCATACGTGACCACGCCCATTCCAACATTTTCAACCTCTTAAAGTTCTTGTGAATTGGATGCATAATATAAAAGTCTATAATAGTAGTCTAAAAAATACATACCTGTATATACCATTTTATTTCACGTAAGATTAATCAATCTTCCCCTTAAAAATAAAAATAAAATAAGCACTAATGAGTATTTACGTGCCTGAATTTTTTTTCATAATTGGTTATGGAGATGAACTAAAAACAATGAGCACTAGAACATTAGTGGTGCATCGACCGGATGATAATCTGTGAACCAGATAGACGTCGTGCACGGACACCATGATCGTAATACCGCGGATTAAGTTGCCGAGCGTGTTTTACGCGTGCACAGCTCAACACGATTTCGATTTTAATAATTGGCAACGTTACTGGGGAGGGATCGTCAATTCGTCGGTGAACACGCGCGCAGTCCCGGGCCGCGGCGTTGTTGCCAACAATTGACTAATTTATTACATCAACACCTTACCACCGGTACACGTATATTATAGGGGTGAAGCTTTGGCAAACGGTCAAATTGGAACATGCTCGGAGTCTCGGAAAACAGTCTTTCTCTCTCATTCTCTCTTATCTTTCGAGCTATTTCCCCGCGCGGTTCAATTGATTCCCCGCGGATCGGTCCAAAATTCGACGAACTGCGCGCCGCGAATGTGCCGTCTGCCCGTGCCCAGTAGTTATGCATCCGATACCTCAACGTTACATCGTATGTATATTGGTGACATCCGAGCGAGATTAATGAAAATCGTGTTGCCGTCACAGATTTATTTACCTAGAGGTAAAAGAATTTAAAAAAACGAAAACTCCTTTTATGAGCTATCCTCATTATTTCCGCGTTTCAACGATGTTATTGGGAATAATCTGATTTCTTCCGACGTTTTATACACATATAAATGATGGTTTCTTTTTAATTACAAAAAAAAAAAAAATGTTGACGGAAATTCCGAACTCGAATTACTACGTTTTATCGTATTCACTGTTTATTTATTTATATTCTTGGTCACTACGCTTTCGCGTACACGTAACCTAGTCGTGTTCGCAATTGCCCTTTAGAATCGATATAATAACATGGCCCTGTACATGAATGCATTTATATATATATATATATATATATATATATATATATATGTATATGTATACAACATGCGTTTGTATTAACGGTATTTTTTCTCCTTTTTCAAGAAATCGGTATACGTGAGCTTTTATATACCTAGCTTGTATTTCTCCCCCGACACATGGTTTATCCTTTACGTAAAACACAATTTCATACACACTCGTGCCGTTCGTCCCCCCGTCCCTTCTTTGGATGGAAACATGTTGTTCAGAAATCTAACTCCATCTACCTGCAGCTGATTAACTAGAATTGAACGACGGATGGCCGCCGCCGCTACCCGTCAAACAAACGTGCGTACGCGCGCGCCTTCAACAAACATTTACAATTGGTAGATTTATTTGTGCAGGCTATATAGAAGTTTAATTGAATCCTGCCTTGGTTAATATTTCAAAGTATAAAGAGAACTTAAACGGGATAGGACGAGCGTAAGCCTTTTCCCCTCATCGAATATATATGTATTTTTTTTTTTTCTTAAAGAATTGAACCATGAAACGAACGAATACGGCAGGATTTGAATTGGGAATAAAAACTCAGTCCCAGGGGATTTGAAAGGGGAAAAAAAGAAAAACATTGCTCGATAACTTTACGGTTTACCTCTCCGGTTGTTCGCCCATTGTAAAATTGGGTCATGGGTCGCGGGGGAGGTTAACATTTTAAAAATTCCTGCGAAGGGCGTTAACGGTGAACCGAGGTTTAAAAGACCTGCTTTATTGGATTGCGCTTGAATAAAGAGGGACTTTTTTTTTATATTTTTTAAAATATCATTTTCCACACCCCTTGTTGTCAAAACTGTCCTTTGGGGTGTGTTCTCACCCCCAGAATGAGAAAAAAAAATTATTCAACACCATAGGACGATATTTGTTGACCCGATAAAGTGTAAACATCCCTTGATTCTTGAAACAACTTTAAAGCCTTATAAATATATTTGTGTACAGCAAAAAGCTTAAAATCTGCAGGAAACGCGTGTTCGAATGCGATAAATTGATTCGAGTTCACTTGAACAGACAAAATACAACATTGTTTATCTAATACATGCGTATATACACGTAGGATCGATACATTTTATCGCGTAGTATAATACAATAAAGATCTCCGTAGAAGTAAAATGGTGGGTACGCACTCATATTATTTAATTTTATGTACTCGCGATACATCTTTTAAGTTTTATTACATTCAAATAACAGCGTTCGCACCATCATGGTCGCTAACGATATGCATATTTTACCTATATTTTAGCGTATGTATATTCATTTAGGACATATTATTATCGTGTTGGGACAAACCTTTCACTACATAGCATATAGTGTCATCCTTCTTATATAGTCATACACGCAACACACTTGTCCACGTTGCAACAGTATATCGACGTAAATTGGTCGAGGTCGTATAGAAAACGGTTTACCGCGGTTTCCCTCGCCACGTTGTAAAATTTATCATCAAATGGACTAGAGCGATAGAGGGAGGGGGAGGAATAAGATTGTTACATTATATTATATGTGTGTATGCATAATATATTAAACTAGCATTACATGTTCAGATGTCCGGAGGTCAAGTTGCATGCAATGGTTTTAGATACATGATAACTTTAAACACTTTGTTATGACAATCGATGTTATACAATCGTGTTCCAAAAATTTACTTTGGTCGAATAACATTAAGTAATAATTCGGTTCAATAGAACTTTAAATATTTTTTGGCCTATATGTTTTTTTTAATATTTGAATTAATAGTATTATAAGCTAAAAAAATAATAATATTATTGTTGGATAAACATCAAACGTGTAAAAGAAACAACGCCTAACGGTATAATAGTATAAATAATATAATAGTAATTATTAAATAATAATATAATAATATAATAGTAGTTGAATACAATTTTTATTTGAATAACATAAATAACATGCATAAGCGTACATGTTTTCCTATATCAATTCGCTTATATGATACAATTTTTTAAATTGAATAATTAATAGCTGATGAGTTATATAATTACTGAACAACTGAAAAAAAATCAAAATTCTATAGCAATAAGATTGGTTGACGAAGAAATGAGATGAAATGCACTTGTAATTATACATTGTCGAATTACACGCAGAGAGCTGACGCGTGACAAGAAAAAAACTTATTTTCGGTTTACTACTCTACGTTGTCATCTCGCTTGACTGGAAGAACAACAGGTATACGGTGTCGCGTTAATAGAAAAAAATGTCATTATTTTTTTTTTTATCCAAATCATCACCGTGGTGTACCAATGAATACAATTACATCGAGTGAACACATTTTTTACCAGCAATGAATCGAAATTGAAAAATACGAGACTTGCGATTTTAAATAGGTTATTTCATTTCGGACCATCGACCGTGGAACGGAATGGTACATTTAAAGTTACCGATTAAATCCATGGATATGGGAATGTGCGATCATTCGTCTCATGTGCGTTCCACTGCGGTTACTTCCGGCCGTCAGGATTCAAACACTCGCAGTGACCAAACGGCAGTTGGTGCGTATGCATTTAGATAAAAAATAATCAAAAACCACGTAGTATACGAGATCCTATAACAACATTATACGAACATTTTGAATGATGAAAAACACTGATAGAGAAAATCGACATTTCTTGTCATGCTCATATTTCATCGCCCTATCGAATTGGTACAGCTAGTGGTAGTTCACACTCCAAGGCCTAGAACTGTGTGAGCTACAACGCACCTATTGTAAAAAAAACCAAATTACGCACTACGACATTTTAAAGTGTGTCGTAGAATCTTGTTCGTTTGAGACGTACAAAATTATCAAACAAACATCGTACAGTTGGTTTGTTACTAATTGCACGTAAGTGAATAATGAAATCGCAAACTAATTTTTTTTTTGGGGGAGGGGGGTTGATGGCTTAGGGTTTAATTTCAACTGCGACACAGGCCGTCAACGTTTATTTGATATTTATCGTGTACGCAGTACGAAGAAATGTCAATTTTTGCAGGCCCGTTGTACATCAAAAGTATGTACATCGGTATACAAATATATTACACACATAATATACCTGTATAATTATACTTGTACGTGTGTATCGAGTACGTAATATATTTTATGCGTATTTCTCTTTATTGGACTCGTACTTTTGTACATATACGTAAGTATATGTACATGTACATGTGTGTGTGTGTGTGTGTGTGTATGTGTGTGCGCGTTTTTTTTTCTCTCTTTACCTTCGGCAAATACGCATAAATATGCGTAACGACGCATAACCCATAGTTGGCCTACGATAATATGTTAATGTGTCACTTGCGCATGTCCGTCACGTGTGCCGTGTGTCGATAATGTTATGCGCGCGGCAAATCCTATATATACGTACGTCGAGTTGACCGAGACTGTTTTTTATTATTATTTATTTATTTATTTATTATTACTTTTTTTTTACGGTCATACACGTGTAAGAATATGCAGCATTCTAGACGGTGATTATCGTTTTTTTTTTTTTTTTTTTAAGGGGAAAATATCGATTCGCACTCAGTCTGCGGCGACGGCGGCGGGTGAATGATTTTTAAATGTGTTTTCTTTTAAATAAATATACATTCCACGCATATGTGTATTTATATTGCCTGTATACGTATATAGGATGTAATAATATTTGATTTGATTAATACTATTACACTGTTGGCCACTGCAAACGAGAAACGAATTTACTGTGCGCACATTTACTAGGCACATGGGATTTTCGCAATAATAATAATAATAATAATAATATCGTATTGGGTTTATTTTGAAAACTCACTGTACCGCGCGCACCGTGTCCATAACGGTTACCTCCAGCCGCGCGTACCGAATAGTGGACTCTGCGATGAAAATAACGATTACTATCGGGGATGTCGGCCGGCGTGCGCCGCAAATCTACTCGTCGACGACAGCGATGATGGCGATATGGATAGTAATAAATGCAACACCCTTTTTTCGGGGTAGGGGAATTGGAAAAAGATGAGGGAAGGGCTGAAGAAAACGGTAGTTAATGTTTGCAAACGCGCGTCGGGCGTTTTTTCCTCCAGCATTACACTTGTTTTCAGAAAATCGTTTTTCGCTCCGTCAAAATCGCGTTTTCTTGGCGGTAAATAAGTATAACATTTTTTTACATTTATTTTATTTTACCTCTTACCGAACTGCCACGCACAATTCTATCTCTAGTCGTTATGGGTACAACGTATAAGATATTATTCCATCGGTATCACGGTTGTAATTTATATTTCAGCACCGATATACCGACCGTACATTTGAGGAATATCACTGGGTAAATGTGCACACTTCAAATATAATATGTATACAGATGCATTATGGACTTGCATTACGTTCAACGATAATGGTAACAATATAACTTCGTATTTCTAGTAGATGTGTAAATGTTGTTAGGACGTGGAAATACCTAAAGCATATTACTCGCCATTTTCTCAATAATAATATACATTAATGATCATACTTAAATTGCTATTTACTTAATTCAGTTTCAAAATGCAATTTTCCCATACATAAATATTATGCATCGCTATAATTGGTGTACAGTGATAATTTTACTGACCTATCTCTCTTCAATACAATCGTATATTTTAATTGTTTTTATCGAGTGTATGTTTATGTACCTACTCTAGACTTATATATTATTTTACTATCAACGTGCATTCTTGAAGCGAACAATTGTTGTGTAAATATTATCGAAAGACAAAACAATATATTTTTCATGCGTGGCTCATAAACATTGAACATCGAATAATTTTAAATTTTTCTATAATTCGACAATGCAGTATGAAGTTTTAATTGAAAAATTGCAACTAATCTATATACATACATACATACATATATACTCGTATGTAATGTTTGTGGATTTGGACGGGCAATGCTTTTAGGCAATTTGTCGGCCTAATCAAATCGAAAACGTTTAATAAATACTGAGCGAGATCCGTTGTCAATAATTGTTGTGCCTAATCTATGAAACACAAACTGAAGTGTAATACGATATTACACTACATACAATATGTATATATATATACATAGTAAATTCTACTAAACGTAACAAAATAGTAGTATATGTTTGTATGTTTGTATGATACACAAAAGTAATTGTCATTACATGAGTCCTTCACTAATAAAACGCACTGCATATGAATGTTTGATTATTGACGAGAAAGAATAAGAAGAAGGTAAACGGCATAATTTAGCGTACAACTGTACAACATAATTGTTTTGAGATCACAGTAAAGAAATACACTGTTCTCGACTGGATTAATTCAAATACATATCCGTGAAATATGAGTAACATATTAATATATGTGTATGCATGCACACATATTCATAGCTATAAGGTATTATATCAGCTATACATGTTTTATTGAAAAATGAAATGTAGTCGTATGGCCACCGCGTTTATTATGGGTATGAGGAAGATATAAAAATTGAAAGGCATTTTGCGAAGGTTGTGGAAGTGTAGTACGACTAATACATCGTCGTATGTAGTGCATGTAATTATTTGTGTTAAACGGTGTAAACGTGGTATTGTTATTTATTTGTTTACCCGTACACAATTATTTATTGTTATGTTATTATGTTTTTCAGCAACATGATTTCATATTTTCAACGGTCACGCGGTACGATTTACCGACGGATCTCATTTGAATACTTGTAAATATGATTGTCCGACACGCTCATCTACTGAAACACTATTGTAGTCTGTATACACAACTAAAATATTTATATTTATATCATACTATTTCTGCATGGGTGTACACTGGTGAGCAGTGATATCACTAATTTTTTTTCTCGCTATCCTACATTTTATAGCCGCATGTTGATTAAATGTCTAACATACTATTCGTAATTGCGTTTTTGTTATCAAACTTTCTTGCCGTAAATCCAACGCCACTGTATTGTTGATGTCGTAAAATATATAAATGAGTACATGCGTTGTGTTATGTTATAAAAATTTGGTAAATTGTAAAATCAATATTATAGCTATATATTTCTTATGAGAGTGTTAAGCTACAAAACCACGTAATCGTAAACGGTGCTCAGAGTAATTTAAATAACGACAGTTGTACAGAACATTATCGTTGAAGTGCGCGTTCCTAGAGATTTTACAACGGGTTTTCACACAATTTGGTTCGGCTACGTTTACTCCTATCGAGATCGTATACGATAATTTCAAGCTGCCAATTAAGTGTGCCAAATATCGCAATGTTATACATTATTACACCGACTATTACCGAATTGAAATCATTTTTATCGCTGCAAATCCCCATCTATGAGCATTTCGCCGGGAGTTTTATCGACCACAATATTTCAAGTGTATACGTCGCACCTTTTCCATTGGTAGGACGTTCCGCTATTTCAGTATCGTCTTTCATCCTCTCTACATAACACTTTTTCCGAAGAATGGTTAAGCGTTTCCCGCACTTACATTGACTTCTGTTTCATCTTTTGCCATCGTTACCTTTTTATTTTTATAGACTTGTTGCGCTTCCACTACGATCTATTCGCACGCGTCTCAGTGATGTGCTGAGAAAAAAAATATATATATATATATATATATATATATATATATATATATATATATATTACACATAATTTAATTGTTTATTGAATAAAAATAAAAAAAAAAAAAAAAGATTCTGTTGAAAATGAAGAAAAAGAAGAAAAACGAAGTAAAACATGTAGAAAAATCAAACTAAAGTCACAGAAAAAACATACTACGAAACGCGTTTTCTATAGCAAAAAATTACTTTAGACAACAATTAAATATATCTGATAAATTATTTTTAAGTTCGATGAAATCTAAAAATTTTACGAAAAAAAATTATTTATAAAAATAGTAAACAAATGAGTACCTATTTCTTAAAAATTAAAATTAAACAAACATGTACCCAATTCTATTTTATGAATTCCTCTATATTATGCATTCTTTTTTTGTTCCTCATGAGTATTCTTTATTTAGAAGTTTCACCGTGTTTAATTTTTAGTCTTATATTTGCACATTGCGTTATATACGAGTATATTATAATATCAACGTGTAACATTCGTGTTTATAATTATTTATAATTTAGTCCCAATTAATAAATATATTTTCGTCCCACGTACATGGAAAATCGCATCGCATCAGAAATCTCTATAATATCTCAATTTACGCCCGTAGGTAAACAAATAAAATGTAGTACTTCTATATCGAGGTATAGTCGACGGTTTTATTGCTTCGACCGGATGCGATCATACGAAGTGAAAAAAATATAACATCGCGGAATCAACAGGTCTATTGACTGCAGTGGTTAACAACTCTAATCTTGCACCGATTACGGCTAATCAAGCTTTATAAATCACATATAATTATTTCGAGTAACACGGTAAGTACAAAATACTGACCTACCCGGGTTTTTTACGTGAAATTTGTACAGTTTCGCACTAGGTACATATTTACCAGAGATACGTATAAAGGAGTGTTCGCGCGCGGATGTTGCCTAATAAACATATTAAATTGTACGAACTAGTGATGGAAATTAAATCCGGATTATCCGAAAATCAGACAAATCCAGATTTTCAGATTTACGGATTACAAAATCCGAATACTGGGCTTAACATTGTAGCATTCTATATTCTAATTATAAAATTAATCTATTACAAAATATGTGTAATTATTAAAACTTTATATTTTATCGATATACCGTATTAATGATACTTTTTGATAATTTCTTTCAAATAAATTTACAAAATATCAAGGGGGGCATTGTCCCAATAAACTTTTGGTTGAGGGACAGTTGTACCTTCTCGCCTCCCAACAGTGTACGCTTATGAAAATGTCTTTATGTGTTATTTGGTTTGGTTGATGTGAATTATTAAAAACAATTATAAATGAAAAACTGTAAACTTTACTTAATTTTTTTTTTTTTTATATTCTAAAGAATAAACTGTAATATCAACATTGTTGAAATAAATAACATTCTTATCAACGATTAGCAATCCGGATATGTATGGAGAGGTTTAGAATCTGTTGGAATGCTACGTTCAGCTGTAACAGCTCACTGATTCTGTATGTATTGCAGCCCTTGTAATAAAAGGCTGCACGCTTATATATGAACAGAGGCGGTCAGCTAGAAGAGTGTTTTTGCAATAAATGTATTACGTTAAATACGTGTGATAAAAAAAAATTCTCATTTGACACGGACGGGAGAAATTCAAACGGCAGTGGCATAGAAAAAATAAGAAAAAACAGTCATTGATCTGGAGAGCAATACCACGAATAATAAATAATAAGTATAGTCACGCCAACTGATACGTAATTAGATATAATAATATATACGTGCCCGCAGTGTATAGAAAACCGTTTATTATTCTCGTTTGTCGCCTGCCCCACTATAAAAAAGCGTATACGCATGTACGGTCGTCATAATGAGAGGCATTTAAATCACACGATAGAAAATGCAATCTTTATCCACTGCGTATGTGTGTCTATATGCATGTCGGCTTCAAGAAATTTAACAGGTGAACACAATAAATTATAATTTTAAATTTAAATACCAGCTGTTTACATTAAACAAATTCAATGCGTCAAATCTATTTAGATATAATGTTCAAACACTCACTCTTTTACCGATTAGCCAACAGTCAAAACCACCAAACTGATTGATTTGATATTTTGAGGGAATGTACTTATTACTATGTACAGGTGCATAAAGAAAGGATTTTCGAAAATCGCATTTTTAAGGATCAAAACATTTTTGGGCTTTGGGTTGGATATGTATACATTATATACATAATCCAGGATATATTTTAATTTTATTTTATAATACCTAATTAAAAATAAATGATTACCGATTGAAGTATATGTAAATAAAGGTAACCATCATTAGAATTTACGACGATTATGCGCTTTTTTCAACTTAAACATTTTTTTTACATAGAAATAGTTATTGCTCTAATGTGAAATAGATAAATATCTCCCGGATAGGAGTTGGGTGATTATTCAGATAGTTCATTCGCTTGTTTATACCAGAGGCTCATTAAAATAAAAAATAAAAACATTTAAAATACATACACTTCAATAACAGCCGTCTTGTTAATTACGCCTTTGTTAATTGTATGAATTAACATACTATTGTTTCTAGCTGTATAGTATTGTATGTATTACATCTTATTTTTTTTTCGAACAGTGTAGTTTTTTTCTTGAAAACTTCAGGTCTAAAAAGAGGCACTAGTCTGGCCACTGTTGTGTATACCGGTGTGTGCGCGTGTGACTGCTCACACATACCTCTCGCGTTGTAGTACATAATTATATAGCTTGTGTTACATACTATTATTATTATTATTATTATTATTATTATTATACATGTAATGCATTAATACACTTGCGAACGCATTACTATAGCAAATACTGAAATAAGAATTATTATCATATTGTATATTTGTACTCGCACATATATATAAATACATATACATAAGATATAACAGTAATATGTGTAATATGTGTGTCGTGATTATGATAAACATGATTGAGGCGTTCCCGGCCGGAATCGTGTACCGGGCACGCGCGTTTTATGAGAATGAAAATGCATGTGCTATTCTACAATTTGTATCTCGTCGTATGCTGTAATTAAACGTTTTTGTTCGCTTGTGTTAATGTACTTGCCGATGAGACGTACTGAACCGGATTCATCGTGAGAGATATGCATGCACTTTGTACTCGGTGCACTGATAATTATTATTATTAGTTCTATATTACGACTACTACTATATTATAATTGATTTATACCACGTCGAAAACACCAGTACAGTTGTTGCGGCTCAATACACCCGGACAAGTGCACCGTGACCCCTCCTCCTCTACCGGCAATCTAGAATTTAACGTTTTGGGCGTGTAAAAGCGGTTGCTCGTGTTTCGTATTATATTATAATATAGTATATTAAATGTAAGACGCCGATTATTATAAAGAAAATAATAGTTATGGACCCAGGTTAGGTTAGTATAAAAACTGTAAACTGTTGGCAGTGTTATAATTATGCGCGTACTGTATTTAATTAATAATTATTTGTACATATACAAATTATAATACGCACATCATGTACACACTTAGTCCGTGGGTCCGAAATCTTTTTATAGATATCTTTTTCATGTGTAAGAATCTTTAAAATGTTTAGGCATGAGCCCACAAAAGCCCAATTCTCTATCGTTCTTCAATATCCAGATCGGCTGGATTTTTTTTGAAGGGTCGTGATCGTTGTTTCTTGCCATCTGTTTCGGTGAATCCACTGTGACGAAATAAACGATCTTGAATCGTATTCGTACTTACCTTGGTTCATTGATTCTTCGCTCAACGAACAGCATCAGAAATGATTACACATTTTGCCATGTCGATGACTCGCAGGGAATAAGATTGTCTCGTTGTTTCAAATAGCCGACATGATTGTGTCGATAAGACGATTGATTTTCAATGTTATAACAAACGATCGTTCCCTGGCATTTTGTTTCAATAACCAAGGGCACATTTAGGGGGGGGGAAGGGGGAAATTTCCCCCGGCGGCAAATTTATAAGCGTGGCAGTTTGTGTACCTATATATTTATATATAACATTCAGTGACGAAAATGTAGAATATGATGCCAGCAACAATGACATACATTTCAAGATAACTACATATTTTGTTGTATTAGATTGACTTAAAAATGAGCTAGAAAAAAGAAAAATAGCTTATGACCAGTTATTTAAAAAGTACTCGTTTTTCTTTCAATTGAAAAAAAAAATTGAACAGCATAGAAATCCGAGAACAAGCAAAATGTCTTCAAGATATATATGAAGATGATTTAGGATGTTCTTTCCCCAATGAATGTGTTCGCTTTAAATCACATATGAAGAACCTCAAAGTTGATGAAAAGCCAAAAAATATTCACCGAATGCTTGTATTTATTAAAAATAATGATTTTTCTGAAATGTATCCCTACATAGTTATTGCATTAAGAATGTTATTATGTACACCATGTATAGTAACTGTTCCACTGAACGGTCTTTTTCAGCTTTAAAAAGATTTTAATCATACCTAAGATCAAATATAAAAGAGGAAAGGTTAAATTCGTTGGCAATCCTAAATATTGAAAATGACATTACAAAAAAAACTTAATTATAATAATGTTATTAATATTTTTGCTGCTAAACAAGCTCGAAAAAAATTTAGGAACTAAAAAAGACTGTTTGCAAATGTAAAATGTTTGAAATGTGTTTAATAAATTTGCATATATTATCATTTTTTTTCGGGAGGTGGTAGGGGTGGCAAAAATACGTTGCCCCGGGACGCATATTTTCTAAATGCGCCCCTGTCAATAACGCAATTGTATCGTTTATCCGTGCTTCTTATAAGCGGCTTCCACCATACTTACGCAAATCTGCGTACTATTCATACATTGTCTTGCGGACGTCGAGCTCGAGCGAAGGGATGACAGTACATGTAAACAATGGATCGCAGCCTAACAAGACCGTGGGTTTATCATGGTATTATTTTCCGTTAAAAAGATTTTCATGATCGAAAAATCTCTGACTACAGTTTTTCTGAAACGAAAACAGAACTACCTGTATGTTATTGAATTCATTGATTCGGATATGATGACGTAGTACATGAACTAGGCGATGCTATTTCATCGAATTCGATTTTCTGTTCACCAACCATTATCACGATTGTAGCTGTCCAGTAATTGACGAAAATCGATATTATTTACACATGACGTTAATATGATTTATTACAAAACCAAGCATCGAATTCAAAAAATACCAAACAGTAGTGAACCAGAACAAAATGCTTTGATAATAATTTTGGTTGTATTATGGTGCAATAATTTACACCATCAGCCCATTCTCACAATCAACTGACACGTCCCTGACTCCCAGGCCTAATAAATGTTAAGGATTATCGTACTAAATTTAAAAACATTTCTTATCATTATCACGTTTATTTCTGTGCGTGAATATATTATTATAGAGCCATATATAGACATTATAAAACAGTTTTCCACTTGTTTTATCGTACACCAACATTAGTTTCAGATTCAATGTTTTCTTTCTTTTTTTTTTTAATTTGCATAATTTATTAACACGATGTACACGATAATTATCGTACAAGACACGCCTTATACATTTACTATCGAAATAGATAATCCTGTAGTACACGTTATGTATACAATTTATTTAAAAGTACATCAAGTGTAAAAACGACTGCATGAGAAATAATGAAAACAATTGGAAATGGTGTGAATATGTATAATATAAATACATCCGTAGACTGCCACAACATTGTAAAATAATGTAATTTATCGCGACAATGACCGACTTGTCCGGCCGGACAGTAGTTTGTAGATATTAGCCTGCCGCGATGCTATTGTCACCGATTGTCATTATAATAATATTATATACTCTATATAGACACTGTGTACATTAGCTATTGGTTATGGCATACATATAGATGGACACAAATTGCCTACACTGTTGTTTGCGTGCGTTGCTCGTTTTGATAGCCTCTTATATCCGTACTCACCGCACACGCATACACACACACATACACACATATATGTATACACATATACTATCGCACATATCTATAGGTATGTTGAATAATATTTACGTGCACTACTGTACCTACACATTGGTCGCTATAGGACATGAACCTATGGCACGCCATCGTAACCGACGACATAATTTTGCGAGGGAGGAGAACACATTTATAATACGGAAAACGGACGAGCAACACGCGAGGAAAATGTTTGTTTTCGTGCAGCGCTATAAGATATACTATATAGTGCGATGGCATTAGGTGCATAACTTCACAGTGTAATTTGTATTTACATATGTATATATGTGACTGGACTAATTTTATTAATTGATAATGCATGAATCGCGTTTGAACAGACAATGGGGTGGTGAAATGTTGATTGCGTTTATTATGTGCATATATGCTTTTGCGAAGTACGTTCAGTAATGCAATATAGTGTGGTGCATCGATGTATTATTTGTGCGTGTAACGGGTTACCGCAAGCGGTCTAGTCTAGAGAAAAATGTATGCAGTACAGCGTGAATGGTCAGTACTTTAAAATTAAATAATTCATAATGGTATATTCTACCAATCTATTGATCACCAGTGTTATTCCTAATAATAAAGTAATAAAAATGACCATAGAGCTTCTTATGTTGAACTCTTATAGTTAAAAGAAAAAAAATTATATCTTTTTAGTTTAAAACGATTTCTAAGTTAAAATTTTGATTTCTTAGTGAATTATAGTTTCCACAATAATGCAGTAACATTTATAATTTTTTTCTTTGTTTTCGCAGCCTTGTTAGACTTATTAGACTTTCTGAATCACTATCAATATTTTTCAAACCTTTCTTCGTTGTTAATGGATTTTTAAAAGTTAATATTATCTCGTTGCACAAAATGAAACACTTTTAGTTCTAGAAAAATATTTTTGGCATAATTTTTCAACGATCAAGTTCAAAAATTCTATGAAAAAAAGACCAAAATATCACCGTTGATGCATCTACGTTTCTTCGGAAGCAACATGATCGTTTTTGAGATATGTTTTCATTCTCTAAGAATTTGTACAATATTGATCAATACATTTTGTTCTCACTCTTACACTGTTGTTGTGTGCTAAAATGATTTCCAAAATTTGATTATGGTTATTTGAATTTTAACGATGGATTAGTAAGAGAATTGTAAGAGAATTTGTTCTAACAAATTGTACGAAATAAACCAAGGCGTGTCAAATAAACGTGTCACAATGCCCATCCAACTACAACCTAACTGCCGTAGTACACAAGTTGATCGTCGGTATGCCATATTCGCACACATTTGAAATTAAATCCTAAAGACGTTGAACTGTGCACATGATCAAGATTTAGCTGCAGTGCATGCGCAGGTTTAACACGACGATATAATAAATTATATCATCTCGTATGTGCGAACGCGATATTGATAAACACGCGAGACTTGCAGACGATGTATAATAAATGCATATATACTGAATAAAATGAATAAGAAAAAAAAAACAAATAAATATTTATTTCTCTGCCGCAGATTTCCCATAGTCGCGATAAAATCACTTGATCATACAGCATGTGTGTTTAGGTTATTCGTTAATAACGTGCGTACAATAATAACATAAATATATATACATATAATAGTAATAATATATCTTTGCCGTAAATCGTTTTATGATCAATATTACAGATGATGGACCCTTGTCCCCCGACGTATGCAAGTAGATAAGAGGGAGGAGACTTGGAATATACATAGAACACATACACACACTTACAAATAATGCGTTGTATATACGTATGTGATAAAATATAACTGTGTGTGCGCGCACGCATAGTCCGACAAGAGCAAAACGATCGACTCCTGTATGTGTGCGCGCAAGACTGGTCTACATCGATAAATCTCCGGGCTAAACGCTTTGACGGAATACCAAAACCAGTAGTCTGGCGGCGGCAGAAATTCCGAGAATAAAAAATAAATATAACGTACGAAGAAAAAAGTTTAGAGTAAAAAAAAAAAAAAAACTATCTGCAGCAGCAGCCTTCCGGAGCCGACGGGGGACTCCTGCGAGACCTCTCTCCCCTCCCCCCATGACCACTCGGTCTACCACCCAGTCCGGCGGCGCGCGGCGGAAACGGCTACCGGGCTTTGCTTATCTCCCCGCCCCCCGTCCACCACTTCACCCGCGCTCGTCAAAGATGCCGACACAGACACATAAATTATGTAAATGTTGCACCGGTGCTCATTTGACATTTACTCGTCATCGTCGTCGTTGTCGTCTCTACGAGAACCCGTTGTCCTTTTCATGGACATGCACGATACAGGTAGTTAGTTACAAGGCGAATATTTCTTTTTTTTTCTTTTCGCATTTACATCGATTTTTTTTCATCGCGTTTCTTTTTTTTTTATCTGTTTATTTATTTTGTATTATGATTATTATTATTAGTATTACTATTATTGTTGTTATCGGAATTTTTTCGTTCTTTCCATCCGCCATCGTCTGGTCGCCGTCGCCATCGTCACTGCGACGTCCTGCAACGCGCGTTATAATAACAATTTATATTATCAGGATAATTATACGACTATAATACGCGTCACGTGTTCCAGGAATGGAGTCGAATAATGCTGTTTTTGCGATTATACCCCATCCTCATTGGTCACCGATAGTATCTACAAACGCTAGGTTTTCCGTACTCGCACATCGTTTCGATGAACGATTTCAAATTTCATAGAATTTGAATTTTTCCACCTCGTGGTTCACGTCGACAAAACCAAAATCCTTAGAAGTTCTGACGACAATTGCATTTTTGTAACGTACTTTTTTGCATTAGTACGAAGTATTCTACGTAAAAATGGGCCTTAAGCTTGGTATCCGATCGGATAGTTTCCCATACTGTACCTAATCAAACCGCGTCCGCGAGAAACTCGAATTCGAAAAGCAGATATCAGTCGGAGGCCGATCGGAAGCGTCTCGAAATCGGGAACATCCTGATCTAGCCGGGAGGAAATCGTCGCATTGAGTCGTGCACGGGACGTGAGGTGCTGCCGGAAACGAATTATTCACGCGCGCCACGTCGTCCGAGCCGTCGCCGCCGCCGCCGCCGCCGCCGCCGCCGCCTAAACTAGACGCTGCTCGAAAACATCACCTTCCCTCGCACCTGTAACCGTGTTAGTGGTTAGTATCTACTCCACTTACCTGCCCCCGCATCAAAGTCCCATTGCTGTCCGCATCACACTACGTGTTTGTATAATATACATATTATGTCGCATCCATATCGCGTTATTGTACGTTTCGTGAAATGGAACCACGGTTTCTCCATTTCACGTATTTACACAATATGGATAATATTTCGTGAAATGGATACCTAAACCATCATCGGCGGAACTTGTTCCGTCATTTGGATGTCCATAAAGCAAAAATTAAAATAAAAACTTGAATTCCTATGTATTATAATATATTATTATCATATACTAGAATTATTTTTAAGAAAATGTTTTACAAATAGGTACTTTTATACCTAGATACTGTGTTGTTATTCCGGTTCTAAAGGTGGATAGAGATCCTACAGACCCAGCTAACGTTATTGACGTAGTGATCGACCATAAAAATAAACTTAACCGTTTAGGAACTGAACATGGCATACTAAAAGGTTGGTATGGTTCTGGAAATATACAACCAGCCACATCAAATTTCATTGACATTGAGCAAGTGAATAAGACAAAAGAAATGTCTTTAAGAGAAATCGTATCTTCTTCAACTGGAGGTCAAGGTATTTTTAGCTGTTATTGTAAAGGCAAATGCCAAACTAAAAAATGTGCTTGTTTTAAAGGTAATTTAAAATGTAATTTTCGTTGCTATAATTCACAATCTTATCTAAATAAATAATATATATAGTTCTCACTCGAAGCAAACAGCAATAACAAAATAATAGTTTGTATAAAAGTACCTATTTGTAAAACATTTTCTTAAAAATAATTGTAATATATGATAATAATAATATTATAATATATAGAAATTAAAGTTTTTATTTTAATTTTTGCTTTATGGACATCCAAATGACGGAACAAGTTCCGTCGATGATGATTTAGGTATCCATTTCACGAAATATTATCCATATTGTGTAAATACGTAAAGTGGAGAAACCGCGGTTCCATTGTGCGAAATGTATGCAAACGTTGTCCATTTCGCGAAACGTACAATAACGCGATATAGATACGATATATACATCAACATCGCGTTCCGGAAGTGCATTACAATCGATGTCTTTTGTTTGAAGAGTAGAGGCGAAAGAAAAAATTACCGTTCCTATGTGTAATGGTTTTCCATTACACGCGCGCGCATTCTTAATCGCTGGAAATTATTCATATGTATATTAACGGTGACGGCTAGCGCCGCACAACAGTACTAAAGTACACGCAGACATGTATTCATTAATTCAGTTACATTTTTTAAGAAAAAAAAAACTTCTCGCGGAATCATTTAATTAGTACATTGCTCGTTTGTAGAACGGCAGCTATTACCATATAAAATATTAATTAAATTACAATATGTCCCCCCCTTTATCGTACGTACCAACTCGGGAATCCTAGACACGGAATACGTGCAGTAATTTGATTTAATTAACGAATAACGATAATGATATGTTTCGAAAAACGTATGTATACAGAATGTTTTCGATGTGTTTTTTAAACCTCGATGGGTATGATGCGCGTACGTCATAACCTTACCCGCGCGTACCACGCGCTATGTATTATTATTATTGTTATTATTATTATTAAGCGTGTTTTATGTAAATTAATTTTAATATTTTCAAATTCCGCAGCTCGAGCAGACATGCGTACGCACACCATCGCGTGAGCACTGTACGGTAATTAATATCGTCCTAAAAGTAATACGATTTCGGTGTGTAATAATTATACGCTGTACATCTCTCGACTGCAATTAAAACGGTGTGCTTCGCAAACGACACCGTGGTTTCTTTTTCTCTTTCGCTATTCGCAGTTCATCATCCGGTTCGTACATGTTATGATGCGGTTACCGTTATATTATCGAAACGCGAATATGACATTTGTACCAGTCAACAGGTGAGAAAAATAACCGTGTAAAGGGACATAATGATAACAACTGATTACATTATAGTTAGTGTATTCGAATCGGTTTCCGTGATGTTACAAAGGGACAACGGTACATGTCCGAATCGGTTACCAGATAAGTTTCAAGAACTATCTACACATTACGCACCTGCTTATGTACGTCATGCGTATTGCTTGGGTACGGAAAAAAAATATTGAATTTTTTCGTATCGAGATCGGTACATTCGTAAATAATTATATAAACAATATTACTAGATTGAAATTCACCTTTTTCAAAAGACTTGATCGGGAACCAATTAGGAAGTTGATTTTTCAGCAATGGGGACACCGATTCGGACGTAGCCAATATGGTGTGGTACTTTGGTACCACTGATTAGTGGTCGCTTCTGCGGGTAAACAACGCCTGCCGTTATCGACGACCTAATGGGTAGCCGGGAAATGGTAAAAAGTAAATAATATTTTACACACATTTATAGAGTTGATTTTCTATACGATTAATATTATTATTAATGTACATAATTTATTAATACATTGTAATCAACATAAATTATATATTATGATATTATAACTTTAATAATCAAATGTCATGGTTTAGAAAAAAAAGTTATTCGTACACGAGCTGATATTCCACGAGATTTTAGCAACGAAACCAAGCTCCCAATACCTACATTGCGTGTTTTTCTAATCTACCAACTGATAACGACATATAGGTACATCTTATTGACCAGATCCATTACCGTTTAACTATGTTAGAATGAGAAACAAAAATGTGTGTTTAATATTGTATCGTTCAAGATTAACGTAAACGTAATATTATGTTGTAGGTTGGTTCGCAGCAGTTAATTTCGTGAGAACTTTACACCGCGGTGTGTACTATAAAAAAAAAAAAAATACCGAGTAGAAAATCAAAGTCAGTATGTATTTATATATAGTATGTAGTACTTTTTCAACACGTTCAACACGTTCAACAATCCATTATGTTTATACTCGAAATAGTCAATCCAACACAGTGGTAATATGCGATAACGTCAGTGTATTAGCTATATAAACACAGATACATTTGTTGCATGCATTACTTATAAATTATTTCTATTATTTTAGTATTTTTATAATTATTAATGGCCAATTACTATCTTTATATAAATTATCATAATAAACAAACTTGATATTTACAGTAAGATTAAAATAACATGAGTAACGCGTTGAGTAGTGTCTGATAACATCTCTTTTACTGATATAATAGGTCTTTACATCATTTCTGTTTGAATCTGCGTGGCGGAGTTTTGGGAGGATGACTGTTGACATATTGATAGTGGATATTAGAATATTGCGCTTAAATGTTGGTGGAAACGTTTCTACATTATTTTGGACAATTTGGTGGTAGTATTTATTTTTAAGTTCTTGTACAGAGAAATAATAGAATATTACCAAAAGACTTTGGTTAGTAGCCTCAACGCAATTGTCTTACGAATTATTATTCGAAAATTATCGTCAAAATAATACGATGATAATATTTAAAATTTCAATAATAATTTATTAAAGACTCATGTGTCCGGTTCTGTGTATAGTTTTCGGTAAAGTGCATGTATTATTCTATAATCCCCCGCCGTCGTAACGTAATTATAAAAACACTCGCGCATTTTAATTGTGTCGTATAGAATGTGCCAGTTTTGTTTCTACATTATTATCCCGATGTTAATAAACCAATGAAAGTAAAAATTAGAAAGTTGTCCGACACATTAATTCTACATATACCTGGTATAAAAAAGAAAAGAAAACAAAAAAAAGCTTAAATTAATACACGTCGACACTATAATATTATTTTTCTTATTGTTCAATGGATTTCGTTATTTTATGAACTAACAATGGACAAGGAATATTATATAAATTTATTAAATTATGTATTTATACAACTGATTCTGTTTCTTTTTTCCGGCGCTGTTAATCGTTAAAGCCAAATTGTTGTTTTAGAGAACATTGTACAAAACGTATAAAAGCACACTATCATTAAATAGTACTTATTTCTATAATAAACTATTACATATTAGTTTCAACATAATCCCGTTCGAAATCAAAAAGTATTCGTGTTTTATTTTTTTTATTTGGTGTTATTAATATAAGAGACCTATTGACATGATGATTTAAAATGTTTCTTGGTTATTTCTTATCATGCAATAAGTATTAAATAACTAAAAACGTAGAATAACGATGGTGAAGATTAGAAAATATTGAGTGAATCGAACAAGCGTATATTATAATCTTATAATCTTAGTCACTATATGAGCACAGCGCAGAAGACAACTAGTATACTATAGTGTCAGTGACGGCTCATACTATGGTGCACAAGAGCACGTGAACCATTTAAAAAAATTATATACAAAAATTATTATTCCTGTAGTAAATGATCACTGGTTATTATGCATATATTCTGTAATTAAGAAAAATATTTATTTAAAAAAAAATTGTTGCAGCTTTTCGCGTTGAGAAGTATTTCTATAAGCAGTTTAATAATTAGCGGAGCATACATTCGTTGTTCTCCAGGCGGCTGTACAATATTTAGCTACATGTGTAGAGACGTCGGTAATCGGTAATATTCGGATTTATTTTTATTGTTCCACGCATCACGTCGATCATGAAAATAAAAGTATTGTGTTTATGTTTTATACATAATAAGTTTCTAGTTTGTTTTATTTTACCGTGACGAAGAGCTTATATAGCTCGAAAAAATTAAATGTACCTATACCTATAACAAAGTTAATAATTTTTTACCAGCTTACATAGGAAACTTAAATTTATTGTGCACCAATTTATATGATCCTCGAGAGCCACCACTGAGTAGTGTGCAGTATACGTTTTCAAGGGATTGCTGATTGTGCTTAGTTATTTTTATTGTTATTATTATTATTATTTGTGTATATCCACAAAACGACCTAATGAAAGTACAAAAAGACAAATTTTTCGCTTTTGATGAAAAATTTTGATCAATATTTAAATATTATTATTCTCACTATTTGATATTGATCGTTCAATGATTTGCATTACAATTTATTTATGTAAATATATTTTATAAAATAAAAGTATTTTGATTTACGCGTAAAGTGAAAAATGTGAAATACTCATTTTTTCATGTGTATATTTTACAATATACAAATTGAGGAATACTTTTACAACGCTTGTTCAGGATATAGCCAACTTGACTTACGCATACGTTTCGTTTTACACAATATTATATTGCTATAGTGAAGATAGAAGCATTAACCTAATAAACGGAAAGAAATTAACAATGTTCCAAAAAAGAGAAATGTATCGCTTGTCTATATATAGTTAAATGTCGTGGTCTCAATATGCAAAACTTATTTTACTACTATAGTTTTTATGAATTATGTAAATACAGTCAATAATTTTATCAGGTCCGATTCACTCACTAATAAATTTATCTATTTCTAAGAAAATTACAAATTTAGAACATCTAGTAAAATAAATAATTTACCTTGATATCTTAATAAATCAAAATCACATTAATTAATAATTATTATATAATACGTGTTTTTTTTTTATATATATAATATTTTTGTTGTCGTTAAATGTTGTTTTAATAATAGTTATTTGTTTATTTATTGCTTGGAATATGCTTACATAATCCTAAAAATATCGCGACATGGTAATCTATTACTGAAACGCTGAATTGCATTGTTTTTACATTGTGGGTTGGATTTGTTTTAAACATTACAATCGTAATTTTCTATCCTATAAAACATTATGTACCGTCTGTCTAATTCGCAAAAAGCATTCAGCAAAACATCTGAACATTTTGTTGTGGCATATACGACCTTATAATATACTCATACTTTGATTACGGGCACCAATAATTTACTCTGTAGTTTTCAAACTATTAATTTTCATGTTTATTAAAACGCTTATAATCGGAAGAAAAAAACATGTCTATAGCCTAAACCTAATAACACCAATAAACACACAATGATAAAACGATTATTTGAGTACTACGTTAGATATGTATGTGCGGCACCTGAATCAGTTCCTGATAAAAACTTTTAAAAAAATGAAATACAATCTAATAATATTATTGATATATTTATATATCAAATATATATATATATTAAGATCATATTTATTATTTATTTTTTGACCTATCCTTATTATTGACAGAAGAAGTAAACGTAATTGCTATATTATCACTAAAATCGAACGAATGAAAAGCTTGAAGGATTCTTTGATTATAAAATGGAAAATTACTTTGAAGAAGATGGCTCATATCCACTTAAAATGTAGACTGAATAAACAAGTAGTAAAAAATAAACAACTAATTTCTATAAATTATTATAAAGGAAATTCAACTGTTGAATTATTCTGCACATCCGAACATCTCATCAAATCATCGATGTATTAGAAAAAGTTAAAATTGATACATATCTAAAATTATGAAGTGCAGACAAACTACAGACTCTTAAGTCTAAAAATAAAGAAATATTCATAAAAACAGAAATGAACAAATATAAAAATAATGAAATAAATAAATAAGAATCTATAAAATAGGTTTGTCATAATTTTTTACTTCACTAATACATAATACATACTTATAAAAATCAAAAAATGGATGAATAATATATAATTACATATATATATATATATATATATACACATAACATATATATATATATATATATATATATGTTGAAAAAAGCAATTTTTAACCATACCTGTATAATATGTAGAGATGTAGAGAAACAGTCCGAAGTCTGTAAAAAATAAGGACAATTGAAAAAAGATCTGGAAATCGGGAATCCATTCGAATATACCCTTTGTAACAACCTGAGGACCAATTTGGATACACCGATATGTGCATATGCCCGTGTGTGTATATTTTGTCATAAAATATGGATTTGGTATTGAGTGCCATTATAATATTTTTAGATAAACCTAATCCCGTTTATAATATTTAATGTGGTAAATTTCGTTCCATGTACAAAATTAAAATTAAATAAATAATTACTTTTTTTTCTGTGAACTATATAAAATTATATAATAATTTAGTAATTTGAAAACAATTATAATTTTTTAATTACCTTTTTAAATAATTAAACAGTCAAATCACAATAAATGTATACAATTTTTTTCTATATGATATAATCTTATCGAGCAAATTATGAGTACACGATTAAATTATACAGCCTAAATAGAATTAACCATAGTGGAACGTAAATTATGGGAGTGTAAAGCGTTAATACGCGCGCCCGAACACCAATGATCATTATTATTAATTAATAAATATTATTATGACTAAATGCTGGGTGTGTAATAGTTAATTCTAACAGCAGTGGTCAGGGTTACCGAGCAAATACTGTCGAACTATCTAATACGTGTTTCATGTTATTTGTGTATTCGTGCAACTGCGTACTTAGAAACTTATAAGAAAAAACTTATAACTAAAATGAAATAAAATGGTATAGACGGTAAATTATTATCATATAATTAAATAGAAATATGGCTATTTTGGTGCAACAATAAATAAATATTACAATAAGTCCAACAAAAAATAATAAAATAAATGAAACTCGCTTTTTGGCAGTGCACTGCAGGCCAGTTGCTACCTGTGACTAAATAATACAATTTTATATTCACAAATAATTAAAAATATGTATAAAAGGTATAATAAATATAAGGTTTCATGAAGATTTGCTTATACGATATTATACTCGTACAATAATGAAATTATACATTTGTGACGATTAGCACGCACTCAATATAATAAAAAAGCTTTTAATCCTGAAATTTTATGGCGATTTGCATACGTAAAAGAAAAACTATAATAATATTTGGCGATTAGTGCACAAACAAAAAAAACTATAAAATTCAATAAAAACGACGATCAGTACATATAATAAATAATTATAATAAATTGCGATTAGTCCACACACTATGAAATGGTAAAAAATGTATAATTCAATAACGTTCTCAGACGGTGGTTGACACGAGACACAGAAAAAATTCACTCGTACAATATTACAATAATACACATACACACACATATTAAGTCATTAAAATCACAAAACAGATAATATTCAAATGTGGGTGTGTGGCCAGCTATTTTTGGGTTATCTCTGCAGAAAAGTTTCTCTAGCGACCGTGGATATGAATTGATGTTTATAATAATAATAATTCAACAATAATAATAATAACAATAAATAATAATTATAATAATAAAATATATATTGCTGACTTTCCAAGGCGGCAACAGTAGTAATATTGATGTTTTTGAACTTCTCTTAATTTATTACCTTTTTCGATACTAGGTTTAATTTAAAATATAAGTATTCGATATTATGTTTAGGACTCTATTTATCGCTTTGTTTTTATATGTGGGACTTAATTAACTCAATTAAACAATAAATTAATTTGGGACTCAATTAACCTACACCCATGAAATATGTTACATTAATTTCAATTAATTCCATCCGAGAGAACGCTCACTGGAATATAATACTTATACTTCGTAAAATTGTTGTCAAAAACCAACTAGACGTTATTGTCCTGTGATGACAACACATAATATAAATTATAATACTATGCGTAATATGTAGTGATACAGAAATAACTAGGAACATTTTTGATCAATCACAAGCATATATGTATTTTTGTTTTTATTTATTTATTTATTTATTTATTTTTCATCTTGAGTAAGAACTGTTGAAGAGTATGACAAGTTGCTGTACGTGAACGTGTATCCAAATGTGTACAAATTTATAATAAACACAAAGCATTGAAATAACGTGCATTACGTAATGCAATAATAAAATGGAAATTACGAAAAAAGAATCTAATAATACCATTTCACCCTTATGCTGATAGTTTGACGTTTCGGACATTCGCAACGTAATGCGTATAGTCTGTACGATGGGACGACGCGTCAGTGTCAACCAACTCATTATAATTATTATTGCGACGTGCCAGAATTCTCTCCCAAGGTTTTCTTTTTCTCCTATTTATTATTATGGTCATTTTTATCGTTATTATTATTATTATTATTATTTTTTTTTTTTTTTTGTCGCTTCAACTATGTAAGCGTTTGTGAACCCCGATCGATTTTATACTATAAAAATGTCATGAATCCGCATAACGCGTATATTATATACATGTTCGGTATTATTATTATTATTTTTTGTCGTAGGAAAAAAATACAAAACAAAACTTTGCCACTGCGCAGTGTGTACGAGTCGGCGGTGTCCAATTACCGAGGAAAATTCCAAACTTGTACATACGACGACGACGACGACGACGACGACGGTATATAACGCGTCGCATCGAGGCAAAACGTAATTGGAGATTTTGAAAGGGATCGCCGCCACCACCGCCGTCCTTTTGTGTTATATATATTTATATATATATATATATATATTACATAGCCGGCAGCAGGTCTTTTATATCTAAAAGGGAACAAACATTAATAATAAACGCCCTACAGTTTTAATGGTATTTAGCTGGGGAAAGGCTGCTGCTGCTGCTGCCGCTGATGCCGCTGCCGCCGGCTGTCGATGTCGCTGGAATACTGCACCGGCCGTGGGTGGGCACGTGCGTGCGCGTGCGGCCAATAATTCGCTGTGGAAAGCTACGGTGTTCTTGTTCGCAGCTTTTCCGTCCCAAGGTTCTCGTATTCCGCCTACACAAATATATTTACTTCAATATACATGCAACACACTGCCACCTCCTCGCGACTCGCCCTCCCTCCGCATCACGAGAACGCCAACGTCAAATTTCCGGCCGGATCCCTTACGCCTCCGAAACATACATTGTACACCGTTGTACACGTGTTCCATCAACATATCCACCACCACTATACGAAATATAATCATACAATACTATATGTATGTATATGTAAATTGTTATTTGAATTTTGCGAGCGCGTTTGTCCGGTTCCACAGTGATGTCAGTAGTTATACGACGGCGGCGGCAGTAGATTTC